>JARFOD010162491.1:0-11912 GCA_031763545.1 Mopalia muscosa | reverse complement strand
TGTTTGTTTGATTGGTGTTTAACGTCGTACTCAAGGGTATTTCACTTATATGACGACAGACACAAATATAGAACATCGCAAACAAATTTGCTTCCCATTACCCTTTAGCTCTGCAAACACCAGGGCAACAGAAAGCAACCTCTTTTCTCGCCTTTTACGATCCACCGAGGAAGGAGATGGAGTATTCTACAAGACCATGACACACCCGCTCCCTCACGGGGCAAAATATTATAGAAGAGAATGTTCTATTTGAAAGATATGTTCGTCATGTGGTAGTGTTTAATTGATATAAAAGATACAAAATGGGAACCAATCAGACTGCCCATGGAGACTTAGCCAAGTGCACAACTCCTTGTGGTGGTTAATCCCCAGGTTAACACGCAGCAGCATTGTGTCGTTAACCAGAGTTAAATGGAAATGAACTCCGTCAAAAGTGCGTATTAAAAACCTCAAATCAAAGATATTTGGAGCTGCGGAATACGAATTTCCCAATGGAACCGTAACACTATGCCTACTCTGTTTTCTTCGATAATGTTAAAAATAGCGCCTCAATGTCTTGTCCGTGGTGGATGGTTAGGGGCCTTTCTATCACCCTGGTGCCCTCAGACATTAAGAGCAACACGAAGCCGATATGGTCCAGACGATTTGGAACTGTGTCTCCAGATGTAGCTATATATAAATATGGTATACATCTTTGCCTTCGTTTTTAAGATATCAACTCGGTGATTTATACGATAATTAACACTGACGTAATCGTGGAGTAAACATTCTAAAAAAGTAAGGCTATATCAAATTAAAATCAAATGAAAACTTCACCTAGTTCATATAACTTAAGATACGTCAGTAGTAAAGTAGTCACCTGTTTATCAGAAATTTAAAACGTAAATCACTGATAATTCAAAATGTATTCTGTAATTCTCGTTACAGCTGCTTGTGGCCTTACGCCTTAGTTACAAGGTCCATTTTCTCTGACAAATGGGTCCCAGCTCAACGAGCGTAAGAATTCTTCCTCGTAAATAACGGTCACAACTCAGTGGAAAGATACAAAATAATATCTGGATATAAGACCATGAGTAGATTTTGCAGTGAAATACAATACCAATTTGTCCTGTTGCTTGTGTTCAATTAGTGCAGAAGTGCGCAGAATTCACACACCCCTAGAATAAGCCTCAAAGAACATAGAAACATTAGGCCAAGAATGCGGTAGGCAAATTAGGTATGCTTTGTGGATGCTTACTAAAGAATAAACACACACTGTAAACTTAACACACAAAGTTACGGTAAAAGCACAATGAATGATGTTCGAGGTAACTTCTAGAAACCAAACTGTGAAACATATTAAATCTTGTCTTAGTACACTAAAATATGCAAATATTTACACACCATAAAAACGTAAAAAATACCAACAAACAGCACTTAAATACATACTAAAGAGACACCTAACATTTTGCTTTGTTTGCGTTTGCACAATGTGGTTATATAATATAGAGGTGTAAAACTTTTTTGTTTGTCAAAACGTTAGTTCCCTATTTGAGTATATGTACAGAACAGTTTAAAATATAGTTCTTTAGATTAGTCGCGGAAACCTAAACATCAATCTCAATATGATAATTAGTTATGCGCTATAGAAACTTAACAATAGCAAAACCAGACTGAAGTATAGTACATTCTAAAAGGATTTCGCAAAGACCAATGTGTGTCAGACACACGGAGAAAAGGAGCATTATATTTCCCCATGTGCGTAGCAGCGGGAGTATAACCATAGGAATTAATGGACAGAAGCGATTCTTTGTATATTAATATGTCAAATCAATTACCCATGTTTGAAATTTTTTCTCTTGATATCAGAAACATACAATGTTGCTTCGCAAGGTTATTAATTCGGCACATTTGCACTTTTTGTTTGATTTTAAAACCCTTACCAGACCTTCGTGGGATTGTACTTTGGCATAGTGTTCAAACAGAATAGAATACAACGCACTGAACTGCAAATGCACTCGCTAGGTATCTAAAGACCCTATTAGGAGGAATGATATTTAATTAAACACATTTTTTAATTTCAAGCAAACTTTGTACTAGGATGCTTTCTAGTACAATCCATACCGACAGTTCCTAAATAAACACCGAGAGTTGACTATTAAGTCCTGTGTGGATTGCAACGTATAAAAGGACCGCACGTCTCGCTTCTTTGCTACGTAGCGTTGTTAAGAGCCTTATCAGGAACATCGACCCGAAAGCTTATTACGGTCAATGATAAGGCGAAGTTTTTCAAACAGGTTAAGTGGGAAAGCCCCAAGAGTAAAGCGGTAGATTGAGACGTGTCTTTTTAATGAAATGTGCAGGAACAATCATTAATTGATACACGTGGTTTATTGACACGATCACTCTGTACAGGACTGGGTGTAAAATAAAGATGTATCTATGATTAAATTACTCTATTTCTACAGTGAATCATGCAAAACTTATATCCATGTGTTCTGTAATGTATTTGGGAGACATCCTCATATCTCACATCTATTTTATACTCTGTCAGGTTGCTGGTACACCAACCCACTTACTGAGGCTTGGGATGGAACTGGGGACGTCAGGGGTAAGGATAATGGTAATTGACCAAAGGCATGTACACTTTAGTGCGAACGCTCCAGATCATTCCACCATGGAGGTCCGGAAAATATTGCTGTCCAATAACATTATCTTAACCTATGGGTAGTGTATATTCCTTTGACACTATTAATGAAGGCAAACACATGACTGGGCCAGAACCTTAGACTCATCCACGCAAGCTCTAGACCACTTCACCTAAGAGCTTCACAATGCCGCTGTCAGACACTATTATCTCAAACTATGGACTGTATATCCCCCGTTAACATGTTTAATAACAGTACACACATGCCTCCTTCAAAGTCTAATAAACCAAGAAATAACAAATATAGGCACCTGTTATCAGTGAACAAAATTGCCGAGCGAATGTGCGTTGAACCAGGCGACGACACTCTTGCTGCCGCGTCTGAAATTTAAATTAACACATGTTCTCACTATTACCGTCTCAATATAGAAGACAACCTTTGTGACTGTCTGTCTTTTTTCGGAATCTCATGGTGAATGCACGATTTGTCCAGATTTAAAAACTAATTGAAAAGGTCTAGGTTCAGTGAAGTATATAGCAGACGATAGCCTTTAACGTCGAGGATATACACTACAAGTTACTCAAATATACGGGGATCGATTGTATTTAACTTGTGAAGTGGAATCTTCCTTAAGATCTGTTTAAAAAAGATTCTGGAAATACTCTTAGCGAAAACACGTCCACGTTGATTAATGCTGAATGATAAACATTTCTTTTATTGGTCAATAAAGAGTTTGTAAAATGCAGATGTTCTGAAGAAATGTATGTCTACAGTGAATAATTAAAAATTCTAACCATGTGTTCTGTAATGTATTTGGAAGAAATTTTCATATGACAAACTAAAATGTGAGGTTGTTGGTACACCAACCCATATACCGGAGAATGAAGGAGAATGGATTGCCTGATTGGTGTTTTACGCCGTGCTTAAGGGTATTTTCATTAATATGACACCAGCGTATCCCAACAGTAATTTACATTAGCACAACCAAGATAAGAAGTTTTTATACGATGTTGGAAAGTTAGCCAGAATGCTCCGTTGAATGGAACCAGGGACCCCAGAAGTAAGGATAATATGGACCAAAGTGTGCCCAGTCTAGTGCGCATGCTCTGGACAGATCACTCTGCCACGAAGGTCCGGAAAATATTGCTGTTGAATGTCATTAAATTATCCTATATTTAGTAAATGTTCCTTTAACATTTTTAATGTAGGTAAACACATCAGTGGAGCAGAACTTTACACTCTACCGTGTCACTCTCTTGACCACTTCACCAAAGAGTTTCACAATGCCGCTGTCAGACACTATTATCCAGATATATGGACTGTATACTCCTTTAACATGTTTAATATAAGTACACACATGATTAAAGCAAAACCAAACAGATCGATTGTGTATAGTCTATTCACATTCTCTGCAGTGTGCACTAATCTGTGCCGTGTTTTCATAATGTTAAATATACAGCACATTTAAACTTTCTTGATGTCGATTGATTTTTGCCCCTGACGATTATATTATACCCGGCAATTAGGGTTTTATATCTTTCCATTTGAATTGGGCTTGTAATAAAATCGTTGATGAAACTTCTTACTTTGTGATGCATTAGGGCGTAATATCCATAATAACAGACAGAAATGGTATAAGAGTACTATTGAGAATTTATGACCACCATAAAACATGATGGTGTAAGAAAGCTCTGACGAATGACGAACTTCGAAGATTGTTTTATTGTCCCAAGGGACAATAGATAGAGGCACACGCAGTCCGTGTCCAAAATTGAAGAGAGGGAAATGAAGATGCCCCTTTAAGAACCAGGTTGACACTCTCTTCTCATCCTAAAAATTAAATTAACACATCTTCTGTCTAGTGCCTTTTCACAAGGCGACAGCCTGTGGTAACTCCTGTTTTCGCTTTTTTGGGGCTTTGGCGAGTTTTTAAAGATTTACCTGTCTCATTAGCTTTCAGGAGTTATGACTAAGGCTTAAATCGGGTGAACTGAACCCTAATGATTCTCAGGGGAGGCTTTGTCCGGATTGGAAAAGAAACGGATAAGCCCAGTTAAGCGAGATCAGTCTCAGCGGAAGACAATGACATTTATCGTAAAATAGACATACTACAAGTTAATACAATATCATATTTTATTCCTCCATGTTCTGAAGTTTAATAACAAACAGAATATGTCGGTACGTCTGATTAGCTCGTGTACTTCTGTCTTAAGATCGATGCTGTAACTACATATACTTTGTCTGATCCCTATGGAATGCATCAGATAGACAACAGCATAATGCTGCATCGACCTTTAAAAGGAAAATGCCCTCATGTTTAAAATGTCTTCTACAATAAATAAAAATGCTCCTTGTAAATGCGTGTTTCACTTAATATTACTGAACCAACATATCTCATAAGAGTTCAATTAGAACTTTAAATAATTTCTATCAACTGTTATTGAAACGACAGTTTTCCATTTAGACCAAATTAAAAGAACATTTACCAATTTTTCTGATGGACATCATTAAACAAAGGAAAAATGAAAATAGATAAGATGATTGGATGTCTAGAACTTGTAAGGTAGAATCCTATGATATATTGATATGTTTTGTAAACTTTCTGAGTAAAATTACGTCCATATTGATAAACGCTGAATTGTAAATATTTACGTTTTGCTGTAGTCACCCACATTTTCTTGCTTTGGTAGCATGACCCCATGTTACACGATGAAGAATGGGTAAATATAGAAAAGGGAACAACATAAGTATGTGAATGAAGAATAACTAAAGTTAGTTTTATGAAAATTTAACAGTTATCGAAATAAGCTGGTGAAACCAACGCATGGCATATCTGAACGTATCGCATAGAAAAGTGCAATAAATCAATTAGTTATGATAAAACGTAAAAATTGACAAAAGGCACATCTGAGTTCCCGATTGAATTATACGTAAAACGGTTTACGCGAAAGCCAATGCGTGACAGATAGACGCACGGACATACACGTATGAAGCGCTAGATACGCCAGATTACTTCGTTGTGTTGTTTTGATTAAAAAGTTCTGTAGCAAAGGGTAGAAACCGCCTAACACCCTTGTTAATTCTTTGTTTTTTAATATATAACATAAATAATTCATGTATTTTGTTTACCTATTTGGTTTTATCGGAGCTTTGTGCCATTCTTTTTAGTAGAGTGTTCAATGCAATGAACGGCATATGCGGGGATTATTTAACACTTAAATTTTAGGCAAAATCTGTATCGGATGTGTGTTATATTGCAGATAAGAAGTTATGTACTTACGACCATGCTTCTTTTTTATTCCATGCCCTCTGGCTATGGGCAGTTTATATATAGAAGAAAAAATGATGTCTCTACATAGCATTAGAGGAACCGGACTTCTTGCTTCTTTGTAAGGTAGCCTCGTTAAAAACCTTATCCGGGAACATCGACCCGAATTATAGACAATTGTTAGCTGAAGTTTGTCAAACAGGATCAACGGAAAAGCCTCAAGAGAAAGGCTGAGACATTCAATTGAGACTTACAATGGACACAAACAATCACAAATTGACACAGGTTTACTTTATTGGTCAACAACAAAAAGCTGTAAGATAAAAATGTCCTGAAAAACAAGTTGCGCCCTCCTTATGTATACATGGAATCATTCAAAGCTTATATCCTAGTGTTTTGTATTGAATTTGGGAGACATCGTCATATCACACATCTACATTAACCTGCGTGAGGTTGTTAACACACCAACACAAATAATGAACAGGGGAATTGAACCAGGGACCCCATGCAAGGGTAAGGATGATGTGGAGAAAGAACGTAAACACACTAGTGTCTGCGCTTTAGAATACCTTTCCAAGGAAGTCCTGGAAATATTGTTGTCAAATATCCTATTCTTAACATACATGCATGGTGGCTGAATGAATTCATCTAACATGTTTTATACCAGTACGCACATAATTAAAACAAAGTCAAATTGATCAAATGTTAAGTCAATCCCGTTAACTGCGACCTGGACTAAAATCGTGCCGTGATCTATAAAGCAAATGACTGTTTTCTTACATTATACCGAGGAATGAGTGTTTTAATATCATTTCATAACAAAATGACATGGCATTACATCATAAAAAGATATATTTTAATTTGTGATGCAGTTGGAATAACAAAAGGCGGGAATGGTATCAAAGAAGGGAACCATTGCGTATGTATGACTGCCACAATAAAACAGGACAGGATGAGGAAACGCACTTCAAAGTGTTGAACTCTAATAACTCAGTGATAACAAACATAGGTACGTGTTTATGGCAAGCCGTTTTATCACTTCTACTTTTATTCTACATGTCAATCAGATTTGCTTTTAATTTACTTATGTACAATTCTTTTCCACATATGTGTAATCTTTTTTACTTATGTATCAATCTTGAAGAGATTTTAACTTATGTAAAATAGAAATTTAATTTACATATCTATAATTCTTTTAAACATACATGTATGTTGAAATCTTAGATAGGTACAAAAGAGTTCAACTTATGAAAAAACTGAGAAATGATTTATCCCAAGAGTAAGGGATCGTATCCAACCTTCAATTTATGATCCTAGTGTCTTATGTAGACTTTTAAGACGAGTGGAAAGATGATAAGAATATATTTTAAATGCCTTGCAAGTGAAGCCTCAGTGGGGCACGCTCCTAAGTCAACTTGATTAGAAAATGGCCCACTGTAGTGAGAGTACAACAACAACAAAACAAAGCGAAGAAAATGACCTACACGCTGTATATAGGCCATTGAGTGCAGACTGCCACAAGTCGAAAACTTCCATATATTTAGCCTACAGCCAACAATACAAAACTATGCATTTTATTATGAAAAATGCCAATTAAGGTGACAAATAAAGAGTGAATATTATATTAGGCGACCTGTATATTCTTAGTCAGTACTTTTATTGTAGTCTACATGACTACATCATTTTATTTTCTCGGCAAATTCTTATAGGCTCCCAGACGAATCAGACGTAGTAATGCTCGCAATTTGCGCCTATTAAACGAACACAGATTCCTTCATTTATTCTTCGCTAGAAAATAACAAATGCTTTGCCAAATGCAGAGGGTGGATGATTTCCACTATATGTTAAATAAAGGATGATTTTAGACATGTTGAATTCTTTTTTCACATACATGTATGTTGAATTCGTTTTGACAAGAATTTCCCATATGTGGAAAATAATTCAACATATGTGGAAAATAATTCAACACAAGTAGAATAGCGGTAGAAGTGATAAAACCGCTTGCCATACGTGCTGTCCATGGAGAAAAGACGCATCTTTGCCCATGTAATTATTGAACCAGGCGAGACACTCTAGCTGTTCTGAGAATTAAAGTAACACATTTTCTCTCTAGTGCCATTTCAATAGAAAACAACCTTTGGGATTTTCTAGCACAAATCCAATCACTTTTAATTGCTGGAGTTTTACATAAAGCTTATATGAGGGTTAATTAATCGGAATGAATCCAATAGGAAGGATTCCTGGCTTTGCTTTTTGGAGACAATCGGAAAACACCATCCCATTGATTAATGCAGAATGATAAACATTTGTTTTTGGCTATTTATTTTCACAGTAAGGATTGGTCAAAGTTCCGTTCTGGGACTTGTATTCCAATTAATCTACGTACTACACTGTACATACTAACTTCCATGTGTATTTATATACAGAGTAAATTATATACTGTAACGTAAAGTTTTTTATATGGCCTAGACTCACACCAAAAGTGATTGCCATTTTAGTTCTAAATATGCCCACCATATGCTTGTGATATTTCCTACATTATTTTAGCTGGCTAATGTCATTTCAATTGAATAGTTTATGGTTCATACATAACGCTCCCAACCTGCGTGAACTATTATTTTAATAGCATCACACAGAAAATTGACTTGTCTATTTAAAACTGCCATCTATGATATTGGAATACGCCGTAAAACAATTTCCTAAATTTCAGTCTATAAATACGCGTGAAATATAGGTGTCACAGAAATTGGCTTCACTATAGAATTAAGCTGGAAATCGTATACTTAAATTATAGCGGAACAGTAATGAGAAAATATTCGGATACGGTTATATCTGCTTTGTTAATTAGATACAAGTGTACAAAACAGTGTGAGGGTTAATCAAGGGTTGGGGGACTAAGGATACTGTTCTTCTTGCATAGATTTACAGAAACCAGTACAAGTTAATGGACTACAATGCATGTGACCTCATTACGAAAAAAAGATACATGTGTTAGCAACTATTTCTATACAGTAAACTGTTTAAAGTCCAGGGCCGTCTCTTATAACTTCTCTACAATAGCATTTAATAGAAACCTCGCTGTTCGCAGATTTTCGGCTTTTCGGAATTGCACTGCTCTAATTGGTTTACAGGACGGACTAACGCTGTGGAGCGATAAATCTCACTGCAATATGTCCTAATTTCATCACGATTTGACAGCAGTGGGCGTTTTCAGCGCTGTGATAGAAACTTAAAAATGAAACGAATGTGTTCAGGGGTTAAGCAGTACAAATAAGTAATATATCCGTCTTGCCATTTCGATTTATTCTTTAATTTCATTCTTTATTTATTTATAGAGGATAACCCACAGCCACAAAGCCACCACGGGATCTCCTCAACAAATATACAAGTAAAAAAAATAAATCAATAAATAAAACAATTTAAAAAAAAAAGGAAAATGAAAAGTGTTTAAGCGGTACATGTACGCATTATTAAGCTACGTTGGTTGGCCCATATTTGTATTCACTATAAGAAATTAACGTGGGCAATTGTACTGTTTATATTGTTAATCTGCATAAAAATGTAGATTTTCGACCCTGCTTGATGTCAGACTATTTAGAGGGTGACATATTGTTTTTTCATCGTACTGGAGGACGACTATTATTTCTACAGAGTGAAACACTTCAGATATATTGGTAGTGTTGTGATTGCGAAAAGGAAATAGAGGAAGTTTAAAAAAGGGGTATAGTCCCCGAAAAACGTCAAAGAAATAGCCATCAGTTGGGACGCGAAAGGACCAGAGAAAGTCTTAAAGTATTCCTGTACATGTGAATATCACAGCATCATGTGAATATCACAGTATGATGTGCATGTAGTAATATAATCCATGCTAACGAATAGTTAATTGTTGGTAACGTTGAGTATAGATAAAATTCTGGTATGGTCTTTTAATGAAAAGTTTCACGTTAGTTTTGACAAAGGTCGTAAACACCGACCCCATTCGAATTTAAACTTATTAAGAATGTGTATATTTTTTATTTCTACCATTTTAGATCATTTGATTTATTGTTGTAAACTTTCAACTCTACAAATAAATGATTTTGTGAAAGGAAAGCTGCTATTTTTATGTGTTGGTCACACTCTGTCGATATTAGCATATAAGGTATGCTTATAAGGCCTTATTTTCCTTTATGCTACAGCTGGCACAGATATTAATACCAGGACATACAAGACTGCAGCAAACCCAATTAAATCAAACTGAAACTATGCTCAATCTATTGACATTGTCCGAAGCATGGACTCGTCCTGTATTCATAGCATGAAATTTATAAGTACCTTGACTTTAAACGGCAGAGATTTTCCCCGGGAGATCGTTCTACACTTCTCTGTCTGTTAATTATCTGTCTAATGGATTTGGACTTGCCATCAAATCCTGGAAGAAACTTGTGATGTAGGTGGAAGTAATTTCCATAATAAATATTATAATAATGAGTAACTGTTCGTCATTTATGTCTCTAATAATATGGAACAGGACTGGACTGAACGACGTATACTGGGTGGTAGCGATCATCACAGATTGTCTTCTTCCAAAATCGTATAGAAAGACCATTGGAAGTACACGTAGTCCATGTATAAAACCTAAGGAGTAAAGATGGTAAAGGTTTTGGGCGACCAAGTCATTGGGTTTGATTATAGACTCATTTTGCACTGAGAATTTTATTAATCTATTTTTCATCTGTTGTCATTTTACTAGGAGACAAATGCTAATTACTCTTATATTCGTCGATTGGAGATTGGGGGCTGTCGAGGACATATTCCTATGACCTGGCTTGGGGAGTTTTTTTTTACTAAATCTTAAATCAGATGACAGGAATCACGCTGAATTTCACAGGGTGCGTTCCAATCTTTGACCAGATTTGAAGAAAAAATTAAGAAGGGATAAATGCCTTTCTTGATTCTTTTAAGGCAGCAAAAACACAGCCTATGGCATTAAAAATATTATTATTTTTAAGCCTTAATTTACCACAATTCATGTGACACATTGGCCTCATTCTGAAGTAAAGACATTCGCTGATGTTTGAAACTTTTGCCGTAAATGGGATTAATTCCTTTCCGTTTCTGGTCATTTTTCTACAATTACCTAACACAGAAAAGGGTCAAACCTCCGTTGCTTGTGGCTTTCCAGAATTTATCTTTAAATCAGAAAGGAGGTTTTAACGCTATGGAACAACAGAACTCACTCGAATATGTCCTAGAAACTAGCTAGTTTCCAGCTCAGTGATAGAAACCATAGAGGAATATAGTGGTTCTCAAGGGGAAACGAAGAACATATTAATAATATATCTGTCTTTCCATGTCGATCTATTGTTAATTTATATGTTTGGGTGCATTGATGCCCCTGCATAGATCACAATGTTATGAGTGTAACAATAATGCCTTTTCTTTGGCACTGGCGCAACACTAAGTTTGCATATTAGATATCTTTTTGAAGCTTGAGCGAAAGTGGGGATGAAATTATACTTTGGCACATTGTTCAAATGGAATAAAATACAGTGCAATGAAGAGCATGTGGGATTCTTCCCACACCCGATCCGGACGCTTTCATGTAGATAAGAATAATATCCGCATGGACGACTTTTTAAAAGACTTAAACAAGGAAAATCGTAGAAGAATTTTTGTTATAATGACTAAAAGACTAAACTAAGCTGTGTTTCTATTTATATTTTACTCCACACCGAAGACTCTTTAAATTAGTACTGACAGTTGACATATTCCTTCCTGGTAACGCACACCTTAATAACATATCCTTGTTAAAAGCCTTGTCCGGGATATCTACTAGAAAGTCAATCATTGGCCGATGTTTGCATTTATAAGATGGTAAAATAGAAAAGCCACTAGAGTATAAGATAGATTGCGACGTGTCTTTTAATACAATGTAATGGACGTGATAAAGGATAAATGGATACATACATGTTATCACCACACTGTGCTGTTCTGACTGCTTGTATCAGCTCGAGTGCTTTGAGCAGACTGGCAGT
>JARFOD010162469.1:0-11914 GCA_031763545.1 Mopalia muscosa | reverse complement strand
TATTTGTGTCTGTCGTCATATAAGTGAAATACCCTTGAGTACGACGTTAAACACCAATCAAACAAACAAACAAACCTTGTTTGTAGGTCAATGATTCCTCTTTGATATCCTTTAAACAGGTACAAAGAACAAAATGGAGCATGATTTGACAATCTAACAATTTCAGTTGGTGTAATCAATATAGGTAGTTTTGGAAATTGTCAAAATATATGCCATTAAATAACAAACATTCTCTGTTTAAGGGCAGTTATTCTGTCTGTTTATGTGAGGTACATCACCATCAGTTATGTCCTCTGGCTATAAAGGGTAGTTTATTTACATATCAGGAAAATTAACTTTTCAACATTATGGAAATGTTCACAGCTTGGTTGTTCTAGTGTTGATTATTGTGGAAATACATGGCCGTCATATAAGATAAGTACCTTTAAGCACAGTGTAAAACAACAATCAATTAATTGATCACCATCATTTAAATCAAAATACTCTTGATTACAGTATTAATCACTGATAAGGTGCCAACTCCAATTACCAACAAGAAAACTCAATTTAGTATCGTATGAAGTATTAACTTCCAGATCTTGTTTGATAATATTGTTTGTTTGATTGCTGTTTGAAGCCAGTGCTTTTCTCTCTCATTTGATGGGTTGCCAGCCTAATGGGGGACAGCACCTCCATAGCTCAAATACAGCTGAATGGGGCGTAAAACACTAATCAATCACTCATGAAAGCAATCTCGAACAAGACGGTACAATCACAATATGCAAAACAACGCAATACAACAGGACCACATATCATGTTTTCTTTACTCCCCCCCCTAATGTAAAATGTAAAAAGAAAGAAAAACACTTTCATTCCAAACAGATTTATTTCATGGTTGTTACTTTTTTTTAGTTAGCAACTAAACCACCTTGCCTTTTACATTTTTTAATTGTAGGAAGAAATTTGTCACTTGAGCAAGAATTTGGTCAGCAAATAACAAATTCTCAGCCTTCTGTAGTCCAGAGAGCCAACTCTCAACCCACAGCGGTGGTCAATGTACCCCGGCCTGTGAGATTGGTACAAACAAATGTCCCCATTAACCTCAACCAACCAGGAGTCACAAGACAGGGACCAAGGGAGCACAGTGGGTCAGCTGATCAACCTCTACCAATCAGAACGGTTCCTGAATCACATGGCTATCCAATCACCTCTCATAGCTCTAGTACAATCTCTGGATCAGCCAGCCAATCAAATAGTGCATTTCGAATGGTGGAAAGTTTGACTGATACAAGAACCAATGAAATTCCAGGGACTGCAGTATCAAAATCTAATGATAATCCAGTACTTGCAACACAAATTGCTGAATTAAATCGACAACATGAAGAAGCCCAGAGACGTCTACAAACAATGCTGCTGCAACAACAACAGCACCAACAAAAGATGGCCGGTCTTCATAAAGGGGCGCAACTCCATGCAAAACCGAATCCAGGACTTAAACAGGTAACTTAACAAAGAAAAGACAACTAATGTGACTTTGTACATTTTTGCTGTATATTTTTACAAGCTTTCGAAGAATATAAAGGGTTGTTATAGTCTCATTGACTATAAATCCAATGTTTGACTCACTTTGACATCACTTACGGAACCAATATTTATATTATGTTAAACTAAAATCAATTGTAAGTAATATCTACCAAAAAGATGCTAATTTAGCGTCCCAATTCGAGACTCACTTGACGTGAGTCTCTGTAGCTCAGTCTTGGGTTCCCATCCTGATGGAGGCAAGCAAATCTTTCTCTCTTCGCTTATTCAAAATATATTTTGTTACCTGCATAGGTTTTTTTTTATCAATTTATTGCTAATGTGCAAAATTTCGCTGGACCCATCCTACATGTAGGTTTTCGTAGCACTGTTCAGTCATTCATTTTGGCAACCAGACCTTGTGATATAAAATTTAGTTTCAAATAAAATGTTGCTCAATTTTTGTCCATACTTTACAACTCTTTGTACTCTTCCAGACAAACAACATAGCTGAGGGAGTTTCCCCTGACGTGTCCCCTGTATCAGAGAGATCGTCTTCAATCCGGGGTGGATTACCATCTAATCAAAACACTCAACAGGTAACAGTCCAATCTCTTTATTTTTGTGAACATAAGAAATCTAATGGAAGCCAGTACCGGTATCTAAAAGGACTTGCGCTAGGTGGCTCCGGCAATAGCAGGCATCCTTTTTTTATGACATTTCAATTTTGTTACTGTTCCACCATTTGAGTAATAGAGATGTTCAATTGGAATTAAATGGTTTAAAAAACAAAACAAAACATTTTTTTTTTTTAAACAGTTGTTTGTGTTTTTGTCTACAGAATTCCATGAGAGCGTTATTTGGACATGAGCCACAGCGAATCACAGTTTCTATGCCGAGAGTGGACATGGACCTATCACAATTTAGTGATATCTCACCCAGTCCACACCCTGAAGTCTGTCAATAAAGAAAAACTAACTATTGTGATTATATAAGAATGGACATGTGCTTGTCTCTGGAGGTGTTAATTCTTACAAACATTTAGCTGGCACGCTCCCATTAAAGTAAAATTACCACAAGACTTGCATGAAAAACCAAATCAAAGAAATGTACATAAAAATCCTTGAGCAAGTTTATAACAAAGCCCAGCTCACCTTAAATACAAACTAATAACAGAATCTTTGAGCCATTCCAGTTTTTTCCAATTTGAATACAGTGAACAGTAGCTTTCCTTCAGATGTGAGAATGGTTGCGACTCCCTATCTATTTAATAACATAACAAATAATAACTATCTTTTGCGTTATTAAAAGCTGCACAATTACAAATGTTGAGTACTGATAGTCTGTGGAAAAAAGGATTTAAGAGTTAGATTAATGGTTTTGTGCCAAAGTTAGCAAAACTGTGTACTTAATTCAAATCAAGCTATATACACGCACAGTAGATGCTTTGTAAATATATATTTGTTAGAGGTTGAGGACTAAAACTTAGTTAATTAATCTGCTGATATTCGAACCTTATCGATCCTCTGGTACATGAGTGGGTCACATGATGTGGCTCCGGCAATTGCAGGAGTGGTGAAATACTCAGTCTCTTGAATATGACGTAAACCACAACCAAACAGATAAACAAATAGAACCGTCATCTTTTGCCACACAGGGAAAACACTTGATGTGCCCTAGGTTAGAACAGGATGTGTCGAGAGCTCCCTTTACTAAGCACTGAAACTTGCTTTAGTGTACTATTCACGGGATCGAGTCCGCCTGATGACCATCAGGTATATGAGCGAGTCACATGTTGTGGCTCCGGCAATTGTGAGGAGTGGTTTTTACGAGGTTGCCTCTCGGTGTTCTACTATGAAGCTGTGTACTGTGTGAAGGAGACAATCGGTCTTCATATAAGTGAAATACCCTTAAAAACAGTAGATCAACAAACACATAAAACGTCACTTATTGACTGAGCAAGAAATTTGTGATTGTGAGCTTCCGAGATAATTTATTTACATATAAATGTACATATATCTGTGTGTGATTACTTAAAGTAGTGCTGATTTAGTATACCATTGATGAAATGATTATTTATTTATGGATGTTGTTTATTTGAAAATAATTTTAGTGTATTCAAATGGCTTTTGTGTTGTTTGATTAACTAAAAAGATAGATTTACATGTACATCTTAGAAATCCTTGCTTTGACGTTGCTACGATCCTCAGTCATGCTCTTATTCAAACATGGCTCTTGTCCTTGGCTTCGTAGTAAGTGTGTCCATCTACTTATCCTACGGCTAGGTTCATAGGTTGAATTCTATCTGGCCCGTAGCTCAGTGATAACGAGTGCACTTCCTGAACTGAACATGCTTCGATTTACCATTCACTGAATCCGACCATCAGGTATATAAGCGAGTCACATGTTGTGGCTCCGGCAATCACGGGGGTGGTTTGTAAGAGGTTTCTTCTCGGTTTCCACCATAATAAGGCTGTGTGAAGTGGACAATCCATCGTCATATAAGTGAAATACACTCGAGTATGACGTTAAACACCAATCAAACAAACAATAAATTCTATCTGAGCACCATCAGGTTCATCAGTTTATGAGTCACTTGAGGTGGCTCTGACAATCTCAGGGGTGATTTTCTTTCTGTTTTCTGTTAGGCAAGGAACAGTTTTCAGTGGACAAAGCATCGCCATAGTTATAAGTGAAATACACTTGATGACGAGGTTAAAACCCGAAACAAACAAACAAACAAACAACAAAGGAAAGCATTTGGAAAAATGAAGCAGGGCTTTTGTAACTTATTTGCGTCTTCTGTTAAGTATATATACATCAAACTTAAATTTATTGATATTATCAAATACAAAGCAATCAGTTTCTTGATATTTTTTAAGATTTTCTGAAGCAGGATATGAACAAATTACTAGCTGATTGTATTGAACTAATTTTACACTGACCACCGATCTAATAACAGATTTCCCCACATTAAAAAATGACCAAAATCCACTATGAAACCACGTGTCTTCCCTTGTAAGTCTTCTACTGATTATTCCGGTTGCTCTATAATATTTTCGGACTGCCTTCAGTTATATCCAAAGATTAACTCAATACAAATGTAGTTGAGTTAAAAAAATAACCAATAGGATAAAAAATACCTCTGTCATGAAGCTGTTTTCTATTACATTTACATTGACTACTCTGCGTCAGTCCGTCGCAAATGTTTGTGAACACACTAGCTTGAAAACAAATTCACCCATTAACTTTAAACTTAGTATGTAGCTTCCTCTTGTTAACGGATGGTATTGCATTCCACCAAATTCCGTTAAACGCAATGGCCATTATTACATAATTTTAGCATATTCATGCATGTATGTGTTGTGAACAAGATAAGAGAAGAAATGCCAGGATAAACTTCAAACTGTATGTAGCTTCTTCCAGTTAAGACTACGAATGGTATTGCATTTCACCAAATCCCGTAAAACGAAATGGCCGTTATTAGATAATTTTAGAATATTCATTCTTGTATGTATTGTGATCACAATAGGTAAAGAATAAATTCACGGATTAACTTTCAACTTTGAAAATAGGTTTCTGCTTTTAAGAAAATGGATCAGACTGAATTTTCATAAGTTCTGTAAACAAGATGGCACCATTACATTATTTTACTGTATATGTTGTTACCAATATAACTGTTTAACAAATTCACAGATTAACTTGAAACTTGAACTATAGTCCCAGCTTATGAAAACAACAGATAGGATTGAATTTCATCAAAGTCTGTAAAGCAAAATAGCTACCAATACATCATTTTACCATATTCATGCCTATGTGTTCTGAACATGATTATTTTTTTATCAAATTCACAGAATAACTTGAAACTTGGAAGTTAGCTTCCTACTACTAAGACATAGGATAGGATTGCATTTCACCAAATTGCACTAAGCAATGTGGTCCCCATTGCATAATTTTTCAATATTCACTTCTACATGATAATTTTGGTTAAGAAACCGATGAGATTTCATTTAATTCTGCAAACAAAAATGGCCATCGCTCAAATTCAGGTATTAACTTTAAAATTAACAATTAACAAATTGTCCGTTTATTTGAACTCTCCATCACTTACTTTCCTTGCGAATGCAGTTTAAACACTAACTTGATTATTCTTCAGTACTTCTTAATGTAATAATCCTGTGAAACACACAAAGTAAATAATTAAAACTTAGTGATAATAAATCCAAAACCTAAAAGTCAATGATCTGCAGCGATATACACTGCCTGTTAAAAAGAAAGTCACTTTCAAACTAATTCCACTACATATGATGTTTCGAACAAGGTCATCCTCTTCCGCTTCACCTTTCGAATAACGCCAGGCTGTTCCAAACTCACCTGGTTTGATTTGTTTGTTTGATTGGTGTTTAACGTCGTGCTGAAGGGAATTTCACTTATATGACGACGGATTGTACACTTCACACTGCTCCTTGTCTTATTTCGGTGGAAAACCGAGAGGAAACCTCGTAAAAAACCACCTCCGCGATTGCCGGAGTCACATCGTGTGTGCGCCTGGTTTGAAAGTTGCGAAAAGTATTTAGAGATTTAAAAAAAGTTAATATGATGTAAACATTGTAAAGGACAATTGCAAATGCGAAAGTATGGTTCGATCTCGGGGATGTTATCTCTGTCGTCACTCTAGTAATAGTCCCCTGTAAGTTATTCAAATATCCAGGTACAATATAATGATAATAATTTTATTTAACGAGGAAAACAATAGTCAACTAAAATTTACACTTCCCTGTAGCCCTCACAAATAACATATACACAAACATATGTATATAATTGCGTTATTCTCTATATATACTCCGCGAACGATTAAGCTACCTACATAAACCCATATTTAACATTAAATTACGTTATTCTCGGACCCGAGTATATAGACCAGTAAATCTCAATTGTCATGCCGAATATTGGATATTTTGTGTTCAACAATTATTGCTCATGCTCAGCACAATAGACAGATACTTTCACTTAATAAAGAGACAAAGTCCTGCTAGTCATGAAAATAAATAAATTAATCGTAAAGACTCCTAAACAAAAGAATTGCGTTAACTTTGTCTTTCCGTAAGTAAACAATGACAAAGGCGCTGTTGGGCGCTGCGCAACGCGTTTCATTCCTATGCTTTAACATTAGTAAACACGCTCAGGCAATGACGTCACAATGCAAACGAATAACGTCACAATATGACGTTAGATAACATGAGACTGTAGCGCGACTGTCGCGCGACAGTAGCTTTTAATGTGAACTTTATTACATAAAAAGTAGTATTCTACATTTTTTTAGTGCAGCGCGACAGACGTGTCGCGTCTGGTGTGAATTTGGCTTAAAGACCGCCTGCAACGACCTCATTTGGGGAACAATCAAACGAGAACAACGTTTCCTTGAATGCGTCGTGACGTCGTCTATTGTAACGTGACGTGGAATTGAGTCACGCCATTCTTGCTATTATGACGTTGAATCGTTTGTTAGGGGTTGTTACTATGGTAGACCACACAGTTCCGTCTATACGTTGGGTGTAGATGTTTGTCTCGCAAAAATCTCACTCCGCATTGTCTTACGTTAAAGATGGAACCGAAGGGATATAAAGTTGAAACTGAACGGATATAAAGTTGGAACTGAACCGATATAAAGTTGGAACTGAACCGATATAAAGTTGGAACTGAACCGATATATATAAAGTTGGAACTGAACGGATATGTTTTCTGTGGCTGAGATACAAGGTCTGATTCAATCACTTCTGTGTTATTAATCTCATGAGAATATAGTAGGTTTATTACCCGGCTGTAGTTTTAATCGGGACTAATAACAGTTTAATTTGTTCAGCTAGTCTTGTTGTCGTTAGTTCTATGTGCTAGTCTAGTATGGCCTAACAAAAGCTAGTTCAGCTAAATATATTAACAAGGAACAAGGGCTCAATTTGCTTAGTGAGTCTTGACTCATACTAGTTTACTCTAATAATCTGGGCGGAACTAACAATGGTTTAATTTGTTTATTTAGTGTGAACACCAGTTTATTCTATTAATCTAGTCTAGACTGACAATAGTTTACTTATGTTAGCCGAGACTAATACCAGTTTAATCTAGTCTGAACAAAGCCCAGTTCAATGTGTTTTCCTGACTGGTCCGCCAGCCTTTGAACAACAGTTTAATTTGTTCTCCGAGTCTAACCTTGTTAATCCTCGTTAATCTTATGTGGATATATACGTTATTATATATTATATATGATAATAACATAATAATATACTTACATGCTAATGTCGAAGAACCTCGTTTAAATCGAGACAATGGATATTTGTCTCTTGAAAGAATTATCGCTTTATATACTGGATAATGTATGCTGTTCCATTTTATTATCTGCTTTTTTAATTTAAAATCATGTTTTATTAGGTCATACTGTAATATGGGATTTCTTTTCGTTGAATTACGCATTTTTATTGCAGACGATTATCCTCTATCAAAGTAGAATGATTACAATATTATAGGATATAGTCTATGTCGACATATTTTCTCCAACAAGACTGTACATATATATTACCTGACAGTAAATGTAACTCTCGTTTCATTCATGAACGTACCCGGTAATTTAATTTAGACAAGAAGTTCCAACAAAAATATTTCTTCGGCACAACCTCGCCATTTTACTACTTAAAGAAGTAAGAAAACAAATCTGTCCTGTATATGTTATTTAAAACCTTGGAAGCCACGCAAATTTGATGCCTGTTATGTATTGAACAGATATGATATGAATAATTATGCAGGCTTAGAATAATTGTTTTATTAGATCGATGTGCGCAGCCAAGCTTGACCAAAACTATTCCCCATCTACCTCGACTAAGGACCGCGGCCCTGGCTTAGTGGTTAGCGAGAGCGCTTTATGAGACTTCTTCGATGTACCGTTCACAGGATCGCGGACGTCTGTCGACCCTCGGGTATATGAGTGAGTCAATTGCGGGGTGGTTTTTACGAAGTTTTGTAAGAATTTTTTAAAGCTGATAAACGGATTGCGTCATTCTCAATTCTCAACAGTGATTATTGCTTCTTTTTATTGTCGCAAATGTTAAAAAATGTAGATGCGAATACGTATAGGAATACGTATCTTATAAACTATAGATAAACAAATACATGGATAACGCCAGTTGCTGATGTATATAACCATACTGCATGGACTTGTGCGACAGATTTATAAATTGTGTTAAGAATTTCAAATAAAAGTGTGATGTTATGAATTACAATTGCATCAGGGTGTGTTTTTTTCCCCTCGGAGAGATTCCGTTTCCTTATTTCAAGTCTGTTTTTAGATGTGAAGTTGAATTATTTGGGATACAATAACCCCCTCTCTCCCTGCAAGTTATATTTTAATTTTATTCTATGCTAAAATGTAAAAGAATCTAAACCCGTTAATAGCTATAGTTACAGATAATTAACATCGCTAAAAAGAATGAGAGAAGCAGACGATTGTTAACAAATTGAGGAAAGCAGAAAATTTATTCTTCTAAAGGAACATAACAAACAAAGTAATTTGGTGTGGATGAGGGAGCACACATTTGCTCTGTATAAGAGAAATGGGTGATTTGGTGATCTGAAGGAGAGACAAGCTCATAATTTGTTGTTTTGAAGAAGAGACAAGCAGACGATTTGCTGTTCTGCAGGAGAAACAAGCAAACGATTTGCTGCTCTGCAGGAAAGACAAGCAGACGATTTGTTGTTCGACAGAAGAGACAAGCAGACGAACTGCTGCTCTGGAGTACAGACAAGTAGATGATTTGTTGCTCTGAAAGAGAGACAAGCAGACGATTTCCCGCTCTGCAGTAGAGACAGGCAGACGATTTGTTGTTCTGCAGGAGAGACAAGCAGAGGATTTGTTGTTCGGGAGGAGAGACAAGCAGACGATGTGTTGCTCTGAAGGAGAGACAAACAGACGATTTGTTGTTCTACAGGGGAGACAAGCAGACGATTTGTTGTTCGGGAGGAGAGACAAGCAGACGATTTGTTGTTCGGGAGGAGAGACAAGCAGACGATTTGTTGCTCTGAAGGAGAGACAAACAGACGATTTGTTGTTCTGCAGGGGAGACAATCAGACGATTTGTTGTTCGGTAGGAGAAGCAAGCAGACGATTTGTTGCTCTGAATGAGAGACAAGCAGACGAGCTGTTGCTCTGGTGGACAGACAAGTAGATGATTTGTTACTCTGAAGGAGAGACAAGCAGACGATTTGTTGTTCGAGAGGAGAGACAAACAAACGATTTGTTGCTCTGGAAGAGACAAGCAGAGGATTTGCAGCTTTAAAGAAGAGACAAGTAGACGATTTGTTGCTCTGAAGGAGAGACAAGCAGACAATTTGCTACTCTGCAGTAGAGACGAGCAGACGAACTGCTGCTTTGGAGGAGAGACAAGTAGATGATTTGTTGCTCTGAAGGAGAGACAAGCAGACCATTTGCTGCTCTGTAGGAGAGACGAGCAGACGAGCTGCTGCCTTGGAAGAGACCAGCAGACGATTTGCTGCCCTAAAGAAGAGACAAGTAGATGATTGGTTGCTCTGAAGGAGAGACAAGCAGATGGTTTGTTGCTCTGGAGGAGAGACAAGTAAATGATTTCTTGCCCCGGAGGAAAGGCAATCAGACGATTTGTTGCTTTGAATGAGAGACAATCAGACGTTTTGTTGCTTTGAAGGAGAGGCAAGCAGATGATTTCTTTCTTTGGAAGAGAAAGAAGTATGATCTGTTGCTCTGCAGGATGGAGAGACAAGCAAATAATTTATTGCCAAGCAGACGATGTGTTGCTCTGAAGGAGAGACAAACAGACGATTTGTTGTTCTGCAGGGGAGACAAGCAGACGATTTGTTGTTCGGGAGGAAAGACAAGCAGGCGATTTGTTGCTCTGAGGGAGAAACAAGCAGACGATTACTTTCTTTGGAAGAGAAAGAAGTTTGATCTGTTGCCCTGGAGGAGAGATAATAAGGTGATCTGTTGATCTATCGGAGATGGAAGCAGACGAGTTATTGATATGACGCTTTGCTGTTATGGAGGATAGAAAAGCAACTGATTTGTTGCTCTGGAAGAGAGAGAAGCAAGTGGTTACTTGTTCTGGTGGAGGAAGAAGCAAACTTTTTATTGCTCTGAAAGAAAGACAAGAAGATGATTTAATAATCTGACGAAGAGACGAGCAGATGGTGTACTTCTCTGGAGGAGAGACAAGCAGACGATTTGTTGCTCTGGGAGAGAGTCAAGAAGACGATTTTGTTGTCTGAAAGAGAAAGAAGTTCGATTTGTTGCTCTTGAGGAGATACAAGAAGGCGATGTGTTGGTCTATCGGACACCGAAGCGGACGATTTGTTGATCTGACGCGTTGTTGCTCTTGGGGCGAGACAAGCAGACGATTTATTGTCTTGGAGAAGAGACAAGAGGATGATTTGTTGATCTGACAGAGACCAGCAGACGATTTGTTGCTCTGGAGGACACCTGCAGAATCGGGCTATTTGTTGATCCGACGGACAAACATGCAGATGATATGTTGCTCTAGAAGAAACGGAAGCGAAGTATGTGTTGATCTGACGGAGAGACAAAACTCTTATATGTTTATATGCCATATTCCATGTACCAAGATTTGAACAGACTTTGGTACCCACTGTTTTATCCTCTGCTCCACATCTTAATTTACCAGAGCTTTTTGTGTCTGTTTTGTTTTTGTGTCGCGCTGGCTGATATTTAAATACCCTGTTTATGGCTAACATTTAGAAATCAGTTTTATCGGCTGATTGCGTTGACGGCTGATTTTTATGAACCCTGCTATTGTGTTTATGGCTGATTGTTATGAACCCCGTTATTGTGTTTACGTTGATTTTTATGAACCTGTCATTGTGTTAACGGCTGATATTTAAGAACCCTGTACGTGTTTTTACGGCTGTTGGTTTGAACCCTGTAATATTGTTTTTACTGTTAAGTATTATGAACCCTGTTATTGTGTTTACCACTGATTGTTATGAACCCCGTTATTATGTTTACGGCTGAGTTTTATGAACCTGTTAGTGGGTTTACGACTGATTGTTATGAACCCCGTTATTGTGTTTACGGCTGAGTTTTATGAACCTGTTATTGTGTTTACGGTTGATTGTTATGAACCCCGTTATTGTGTTTACGGCTGAGTTTTATGAACCTGTTATTGGGTTTACGGTTGATTGTTATGAACCCCGTTATTGTGTTTACGGCTGAGTTTTATGAACCTGTTATTGTGTTTACCGTTGATTTTTATAGACCGGTTATTGTGTTTACTGATGTTTTTATAGAAACATGTTATTGTGTTTTCGTCTGATTTTGTGAACCCTGTTATTATGTACGGCTGATTTTGTGAACACTGTTATTATTATCCCCCCCCCCCCC
>JARFOD010162448.1:0-11914 GCA_031763545.1 Mopalia muscosa | reverse complement strand
CTTTTTCACATTTGGGTGTAATTGTAATCGTAATTGTAATTGAGATTTTACTGGGGCAGTATAATTGTAATCGTAATCGTAATTGGCCTTTTCAAATTTGTGTGTAATTGTAATCGTAATTGTAATTGGGATTTTACTGGGTTGTATAATTGTAATCGTAATTGTAATTGGCCTTTTCAAATTTGTGTGTAATTGTAATCGTAATTGTAATTGAGATTTTACTGGGGCTGTGTAATTGTAATCGTAATTGTAATTGGATTTTCAGATTTAGGTGTAATTGTAATCGTAATTGGGAAAATACATGTGTAATTAGTAATTGATAATTGCAATTATAATTGGCCCCAACCCTGCTCCAAAGTGATGCCTGACCATAACATCCACATCAAAGACACCTGGCCCAAATAACCACCCAGTGAGTCAGACACACGTTTTCAAACCGTACGCTATAGGAGTGCAGTATGTGTCCAACACATTCATTTTATCTTTACTTAGCATTGGAGGAACATAAATCTTTTTCAACACTTGAACAGTTATGGTGGTATAAATGTGGCTATATGTTGTTGGGAATATCCTAAAATAGAGTTGAACCTTTATCAATCAATCTGAGTCAACTCATTGTTACTCGAACACCCTTCTTTCTTTAATACTGAAGGTTATA
Source organism: Mopalia muscosa (assembly GCA_031763545.1). Taxonomy (NCBI): domain Eukaryota; kingdom Metazoa; phylum Mollusca; class Polyplacophora; order Chitonida; family Mopaliidae; genus Mopalia; species Mopalia muscosa. Next base: position 11,256 of record JARFOD010162448.1, on the reverse strand, counting down.
TCACTCACATGACTGCATTCCAGCCCATGGGGGGAGTAAACCACCACTGATGCACTGGGAACAGACCAAGACAAGACAGGACAATCACAAGATGTAAAACAAAGACATCACAAACAGATAGGCTTCATGTTGCCCCTTAGCTCTGAGAGCACCAGGCCAACAGATAGGCTTCATGTTGCCCCTTAGCTCTGAGAGCACCAGGCCAATAGATAGGCTTCATGGTCCCCCTTAGCTGTGAGAGCACCAGGCCAACAGGTAGGCTTCATGTTGCCCCTTAGCTCTGAGAGCACCAGGTCAATAGATAGGCTTCATGTTGCCCCTTAGCTCTGAGAGCACCAGGCCTATAGATAGGCATCATGTCCCCCCTTAGCTCTGAGAGCACCAGGCCTATAGATAGGCTTCATGTTCCCCCTTAGCTCTGAGAGCACCAGGCCAATAGATAGGCTTCATGTTCCCCCTAAGCTCTGAGAGCACCAGGCCAATATATAGGCTTCATGTTCCCCCTAAGCTCTGAGAGCACCAGGCCAATAGATAGGCGTCATGTTCCCCCTTAGCTCTGAGAGCACCAGGCCAATAGATAGGCTTCATGTTGCCTCTTAGCTCTGAGAGCACCAGGCCAATAGATAGGCGTCATGTTGCCCCTTAGCTCTGAGAGCACCAGGCCAATAGATAGGCTTCATGTTGCCCTTAGCTCTGAGAGCACCAGGCCAATAGATAGGCTTCATGTTGCCCTTAGCTCTGAGAGCACCGGGCCAATAGATAGGCTTCATGTTGCCCTTAGCTCTGAGAGCACCAGGCCAATAGATACGAGTCATGTTGCCCTTAGCTCTGAGAGCACTGGGCCAATAGGATGCTGCCTCCCAATCCTCTCCTTCTGAGCATGAAGTTAATAGACACCACTCTTTGTTTTACAGTCTAAAGTGTCACTCAACCTACTGATCTTATAAATACAACTTTAAATAAAATACAATTCACAGTAATTCAAGACTTGTGAACGAAACTGGTATGAGAAACATAAATATTATGAACTGAAAAATGTTAATACAACTGAGGTCTACTTTCACTTTCAGTTTCTCCCATCACCTGGAGAACATCGCCAATAGCATAGATATGATGAACGCTACTTCTCTCTATATCTCCCCCAGGATTGCCAATGACTTTGCCTGATGCCTCATCCACCATTATACCAGCCTTGTTCACATCTAATTTATGTGTTTCTGCTTGGCGACCTGTGAGAAAAGTTTATAATGTTTGTGATGACTAAATAGAATGGTCTATTTTAATTGAACCCACTTTCTCAAAGCCTGCTTTGGCTGAGGTGACCTTAATTTTCTCCTAAGGCCTACACAATCCTCTTCACATAGCTCCCCTAGTTTTAATAAAAGACTATTTCAAAAAGTGAAAAATAACGCATTTAATGGGTCAGAAATGTGAGGACATAGGCTTGTGGTGAAGAAGTCATTGTGCAATCTCCCCATACAGCTACTAGACAGCTACAATTTTAGACACTAGCAAGAGATCTTAATAAGTGTGATCTTAATTAAACATAACTGTTTATCATAATTAAACTAAACACAATTACCTTTATAACTTCTATAAGTTGGGACACTCTAATTTTGGGACAGGCCACAGAAATAACATGTAAGACCCCCTGTGGTAAAGCCGATTTCTCTGTCCCAACTGCTAGAAGATATAGGGTATTTATAGAAAAAAAGAAATTTTCAGAGATTCTATTAGTGTAACCAAAATGTGATGTAAAACCACAGTTAACGGGGCAGTATCCAGAGCCATTTAGGTTCCGAAAAAGTATGGGCCTAAATTGATGTCAATATTTTACTATTTTCATAAATTCATGTTTAAATCAAGCTAAAAGCAGATTCAGAACCCTGATTATGGTCTGAAAAATTTGGGATAGGAACCTTGGAAAGTTTTCTAGAAACTAGCCTGGTTAAACAATCAATGTACTGGAAATAGAGTAATTGGTTGACATGTACCTCTTTGTCAACTTATTTGAAGATAAATAGAAAAATAGTATTAGTCAGGGTTTTCAGACAGTTAAACAAGCAATGTGTAATTGGTTGATATTTACCTCTTTGTCAACTTATTTGAAGATAAATCGAAAAATAGTATTAGTCAGGGTTTTCAGACAGTTAAACAAGCAATGTAAAGGAAATAGTGTAAAAAATTGGTTTCATCGGATTTCTAATAAGAACCTTAGAGAGTTTACAGTGTGACGTAAGCTTTGTATTGTTGACTCATTCATTCCTCTACTGGGTGGGATTAACTCTTATTTCAACGAGTCCACATACAGATACTCCATTTCCAGAACTTTCTGCAACTTTTGACATTTTAGAAATTGGCTCGCATGAACTGTACATCTGTGCCTTTTGTCTGTTTCTTTGAACCTGAATTGAAAAATAGTGTTAGCAAGAGCTTTCAGTCTAAGAGGATTTACACAGGCTTTAACCTTTATTTATTAAAAAAACCCATAAACAGTTCAACAAAAGTCTTCATCTATGAACAAAAATTGAAAAAAAAAATTATATTATGGTATCTAGTATAATGATTTTCTATAAAATTTGAATTTTAGTCTCTTTTTTTTTTTTGTTTTTCTATTTTTTTTATACGTCTATATGTAAACTATACGCAATATGTACAAGTCCTCTTACAACGTAAATTAATGTGCAGTTACAGGAATTTTTCCATTGGGTATCTGGTTGGGGGAGTATATTCCACAGCTTAGTCATACTTAACATTGCCACACAAGTGATACACTTTGATTACAATGTTAAGCATCAATTAATAATTAAATCAACTACATCCTATTATGGTACTTCGTAATATTCACTATTCAGTATTATCATTATTTGACTTAATGAGTGTTGGACATGTTCATTGAATACCCAATGTTTAACATTGGGCTAATGAATTATTTTGTTAGATATGCACAATTAAATCTTCAAACTTGAAACTAAATGTGCAACTGGTAGGAATTTGTGTTTAGAGGTGCAATCTCGATCTTCAATGGTGGTGCAAATTTGTTTCCTTCTAGATTTGTCCATTGAAATTGCTCCTGTTTTTTTCTTCCTCAGTATGCCCAGTTGTTTATTGAACGAGGGACGTATGTGTTGTTTTTGGAGATATTCAATGATGTCAGCCGCATTGCAGCCAACTTGACGATAGTCGCTCAGTACCAAATTGTTGATGCTGCCATCAACGTACAGACAGTTGTTTTGGGCGTCACTACAAATGTAAGCCTGATCGTTGAAGGTGGACGTGAGTTTCTCATCCATGTAAACTTTGGCGATAGCAATGCAGAGATTATATCCTCAGAAAACAGAACTCTGAACATTAGGACTGAAGAGCCTTCCCAGTCAGATGTGGCGGTACCTTTACACTATGTTCGGGTTCCTCATATGTACTCCTCCATGGGAGAGTTTGAGATTACTGTCAACATTTCTAACAGACTCACATGGAAAACTTTATCAGAGACTGCCAGAGTGGAGGAACCTATCACAGGAATCATCATGGAATCAGAATCTCCTGTTATTGTTCAGTTGGGAGAACCTGTTGAGGTCCGTGTAGCCGTGGCAACAGGAAATGACCTGAGTTTTGATTGGATATTTTCTGACAGGAGAGATTCCACAGTTGTCAGGTATTGCATCATCTCTGTTGTTACAAAAATATTTACTTCTAAAAGTCTTGAGTTGTTAAGTTAATAAAAATACAACGTTGATAGATTGACAATATTTATCAATAGTTGTTTCAACTATTTCAGTAGGATAAACCCTCATTTAACTATATTATGCAGCCTTGAATAACAGTATACATCTTGTTTGAGTGGCATTTAGAAGCTGGTAAATTAGAAAGACATGACGACTGATATGGATTTTCAGAAAGACATGACGACTGATATGGATTATATCCAGAAATTATATCCAGAAATTATATCCAGAAGTTGAAAATCTATATCAGTTGAAAATCCATATCAGTCGTCATGTCTTTCTAACAGTATACATGTATATATCTCAAGCAAAATTTACATCACTTATATTAAAGTACGGGCTATAAGTTCAAATAAATTTATGGCAAATTTCATTTTTTATACAAAATCTTGTGGAAATACAAAACTGTCTTTTGCTTGCCTTGGCCCATTCTGGATTGAATTGAATCGAACTTAAATTCACCATAATAATATTAAATTGATAAGCTAAATGGTGAGAATAAAGCCCATGACACATTGAGCGGATAACACATATTAACCTACTGATAAATCTTTGTTTCAGTGATGATCGATCCAGCAATGCGTCTCACATTTTCACTTATGATGGGACCTTTCAGGTGTTTGTGTCAATCTCCAACCCATATGTCAGATCCCCAATTCTACAAACTCTGTCGGTGAATTTCACCGCTGTACAGAGAATTGAGGATGTTCAACTTGTATTTTCCTCGGGAGCAGGACTAAAGCAGAAAAATGGAAATTGGACCACCGATGGTATTAAGTTTGAAGCAAGGTGAGTCCCTCTAACAGTTTCAATAGATTTAATTCAGCAAGGGTTGATGAAAGTAAAATCTACAGGCCACTTAGCTTCCTATGAATTATTAAATATTCAATTTGGTCCCAAAAATATTCCATTTTAACGTACCTGATGCCATGGCATAGAGCTTTGCATGGTGTCTTACTAATCCTTTTTGGATGTATTGATCACATGTTAGAGTACATCTGTGGACCATCAGGTGTATGAGTGTGTCACATGATCTGGCACGCGCTGGGGTGGTTTTCACAAGGTTGTCCCTAGGTTTTTCATCATATCTAAGCATGGAGAATCCATGATACGTGTTTAAGTGACCTACCCATGAGTATGACATTAAACCCAATCAAACGAACAAACACTAATTTCATGGCAGAAACATTTAATTTTGAAAGAAAAAGAAAAAATTTTAAGTTAAAAATGTGTCATTTTGTCAGCTACGGCTGTAAGACATTGACTCTTATCCTCCCTTGAACAGTTGTATTTTTGGGGCTCATTTAGCATTTACTTATTACAAGTTTAAAATTATTTGATTTGGCTGTATTTATTTCATATTGTTAAAGCCCCTTCCTACACAGCTCAGTGAATAGTGTGTTGAAAACGGATATTCCTTAACTGTAATGATGGCACGGTTGAGTTTGCAGTGGATAAAGTTTTCCGCGTTTTCCATCACATTTTAGTTAGGCATTGTAAGAAGTGGACAAAGTGTCCTCATATTAGTCAAGATACGGAAGTTTAACTTTAATCCCAAAACAAATAAGCTTTAATCCCAAAACAAATAAGCTTCCGGTTTGTAACAAATTAAAATCTTTCTTTCTTTTCAGTTGTTACACCTGTTCACATGTTACCTTTGAGTTTGATTTTGGGGATGGCCATTCACAAAGTATTCGGGGTATCAAGGAACTACAAACTTTAGTATTCAGAGATGTAGCTCACCAATACACTGCAGGTACAGTTTATATCATTCATACAAATAAGAAAATACCATAGATTTTTTTTGCCTATATTAACATGTTGCGTTTTTTGTCATATAAAAAGGGAGTGGTTGCCCTGGTGCTCCCTAGGCTAAGAGGCAACATGTTTGAAGCATAAAGTATGGGGAAAATTTCAGGCTGGAACAGTGATCCGCTGTAGGATACTTAAAACAGGGCTGTACTGTAGGTGAAATCTTTGAACTTGTCATCCAACCCTAATCAATGTATCACAATATATTATATTTCCATCCACAGTCGGTGTATACATGGTCCAGGTGACAGCCAGAAACCCGTTAAACAACAAGACCTCTGCCCCCCAGGCCTTGTATGTTCAAGTTCCCCCCCATGGGTTACGCTTGGATCAACATGATTATAAAACCAGATTCGGAAATGATACAGAATTTAAAGCTACGATTATACAAGGCACTAACGTTACCTTTGATTGGAAGTTTGGGGATGACACGGAATTAATTGACCATGGTATGTGTAATTTAATACGTCCATACGTAAATTAGCATTGGAGATATCACTGATTATCTGCCAAGGGAGCTAACATTAAGGAATTTTATCCATTAGCTAGATGTACAAATTACCCTATACAGTAGTGGGTATGGCATCAAGTAAAAAAAAAAAACCCGCCACATTCAGTTATAAGTTTGCCATTCCAAGGCTTGATAGGCCTGTGGCTAAGTGGCAGCATGTGCGCTTCCTAATCCTGCCTTAATGTATCGTTCACAGGATCAAGTCCCTCTGTTGACAACAAGTTTATGAAGGAGTCACACGTTGTGGCTCCAGCAGTCGCGGGGATGTTTTTTAAGAGGTTTTTTTTTTCCCCAGTTTTTCACTGTAATGAAGCAAGGTGCAGTGTGAAGTGGACAATCCCTTGTCATATTAGTGAAATACCCTTGAGTATGACGTTAAGCCCCAATCAAACAAACAAACCAAAACTTGATCAAAAGAGCTGGCAGAATCATGTGATTTCTCCCAGCAAAAAGTGTCTACTTTCATAGACTGGAATTGTAATAAGGAAAGTTCTGACTAAAATCAGACTATCTCTGTTCTTTTGTGCAAAGTAACACAAAATACTAATTTAAATAATGAAGAATGCATAGAAAATAAATGTCAATATAGTGAAAAGAGTAGATTTACAGAATACAATGACAGACTAATGATAAAAACGGGTAAACTGTTTGTCTGTAACGGATTTAAAAAAATAAGTGATCATTTTCCCACAATTCAAGGCTGGAAAAGCTTTCCAAACAAGCAATCGAGATAAACCAAAACTGAAATTTTTTCTTTCAACAAAAACCTTACCAGCAAAAAGTACATGTTACACTGAACGTCACTCTCTATCTTATAACATTGGCGATGGAAACTGTGCCTTATACACTACACGTGTACCTGATGGGTTAATTCATACTTTTAGTTAATAAACCTCTGATTTAATATCTGTGTTTAATAGCATGACTCCTGACTATTGATGTACATTGTCATCAGTTATGGCAAATACTTTGGACTTAAGGAGCATGTCAAGAAGCATGTGTCCATAAACCAATCAATCAATTAATGTACTCTCAATAGAATATAGGTGTAGTCTGACAAATATAACAAAAAAATATGACATATTTTTCTATTTGAAAAACGAATGTTGCTCTAGTAATAAGTAAAAAGAAAATGACTGCTGAAGGCATACTGCTATTAACCAATGAGAAACTAGAAAAAAGAATGTATTGCCTAACTTTAAGACTGAGTTTCTATAAGTAAATACAGTACTAAGCCGGCCTCTCAACATATGGTAAACGGCTGATCAAGGTGTCAGGTACTATTCAAGGATAAGGTATCAGCATCTATATGATAGGAATTTCTCTAAAACTATACTCATTGTGATGATTGTACATTCCCTGGCTATCAGCAGACTGTTTAGTCTCTGGTCATAATGAGTGAGAACATGCTATCACTGTCTACTATTGGCTCTTGTCCAGCAAAGTTCTCTGCCAGATTTAAACCTCCAGTCAGATACCCATATTACCCCACACCCAACCCCATTTCCTGTTTCCTTTCAGTATTTCTCTGTCTTTTTTTGGCAGTACTGCTTTGTTGACAAGAATGGTGGGAATATTGAAGGACAAAACTTTTCCTCCTATTCAAAAGTGGGTGGTTGGAGGGAGCTTCATGTTGCCCTTGTGCTGACAGAGCTAAAGGGGAACAGGAAGCCGATCTGTTTGTGGTATCTGTATCACGTCCTGTTGTTGTCGTCCTGTATTTGTCCCGTCCTGTCTTTGTTTGATACCTTTGGTGTCAAGGGTGGTTTCTTTCATCCACTGGGCTGGCACATTGTCATATAAGTGAAATACTCTTGAGTACAACGTTAAACCCCAATCAAACAAACAATCCTATTTAAAACACCAAACCTTTTTTTAGGCAGTTTTCAACCATATTCTGGCACATTTGAGAGTGTTTGATCTGAACTACATGTATAAAAAAAACATTAAACAGGCATACAAAACAAATATACTCACAGAAATAGCTTTAAAACTTACAATTTTAAGATTGTATTATCTTTTTTTTTTTTTTCGTTTTTATTTATTTTTATTTTTTTTTTAGTCAGAACAGCTTGTTGTTCATCTAATTTTGTAGGATGAGAGCCATCTTGGAATGAAACCTATGACCCTCAAAGGGAGGCACCAACTAACCAGGAGTAAATGCCTCCTACCGTTTGACTGAGTGCTGTAGGTCGCCGACATTGACTCCTCTTGCAATTTTTGGAGATTCTGCTGTATTAGGGTTCAACCTTTATCCCAAAATAACAAACAAATGCTGTTATAAAAAATTAATTTTTGTTTCATCTTTGTTTTGGCATCAAAGGATTTCCCTGTCTTTTTTGCCATTTGCTTTGAGGGGTGATTTTCTACATCCATTGGCCGGGCACTCTTAGTGAAATAACCCAATCCTGACAGTTACACTCCATTCAAACATATCCTATGTTGTTGTTGTTCTGTGAACAGGTCCTGTTGCTACCCACCATTACATGAGTCGTGGAAATTTTACTGTCAATGTGAGGGCCAGGAATAAAGTGACATCGATCGAGATGATAGAGAGAGTATATGTGCAATATCTAATACAAGGTAAGAAAATAACTGATAACTCAAATCCCTATTATCATCATATTCAGTATTTTGTGTGTCAGTGATTTTATGTTCAGAATATTCTCCACGTGATTAAATACTAATAAACCACAAGATTTTATGTTTTTTTCTTAGTTTTACATTCTAGTCACTCTTATAGGAGTGCTCCTTCATACGCCTGATAAGTTGTTAAGCTGTCACATTTCAAACAGACCAGATCTATGTCTGCATACCTATAAGATCTGCATTACTCTAATCTTTCCTGTTTAATTAAACTAGAAAATAAACTATTATTTAATATAGCAATATAAAAATAGAAAATATTATAATAATAAAAGAGTAATGCCACTCTTAACTGAAATCAAAATCAGTATTTTATCCTTTTGAATTACACTTCTATTTTAATAGCATTATTTCATTCGAGTGTTTATAATAAAACCACAGGTGTTGAAATACCTGAGAAGAGATAACTTAATTCCATATTTCAGTTTAACTAAGTAAATGGATGAACAATAATTTAACTGCTTAATTGTGCACATCATACTTTTGTTAGAGATGACTGTGACAGCTTTTTTACCTGATTTACAGGTGTTGAGCTACGAGTGAATTCCACCCTGGTTGCCTCAGGTGAGACAGTTGAGTTCACAGCACATCCTTACCCCCGGGAATATTATGGAGATTACAACTTTGTCGGCTGGTACATCTGGAAACTTGACCAACGTATTCCAACATATCCACAAACTAAGACAAATAAAACACACTATACATATACCCTTGCGAGAGAAAAATAGTGAGTAATAGTTCTTGTCAACTTTTCAGTCAGTTATCTATGAAGTTGTTTGTTGGCTAATTGTTCTGGCAGTGACAAAATATTAGGCAGTTGAATCTCCTTAATTGATATGCAAATAAAACATGTTCGATGCCACACTATTCAACTTGGATATGTAATACAGCAGAAATTATGTGATAAAGTTTAATAGATTTCTGTCTTATTATTACACACCTGTGATAAATACTATTGAGTACAATGTAATACAAGCTGACAAAAACTTTAAAATAACCCCAAATTTGGACTGATTAATATATATTATTTTTTTAATGTGTTTTTGACTGTCCATTTGTTGTTTTTAATTCCAGTGCTACACGTGTGGTGGTAACGGTTGTTGCCGCTAATTACATCAGTAATGCAACATCAGAACCTGTGAGTCTGTACATCATAGCCAAGGTGTCCGTTCTACAAATTCAATCTATTGGAGTTCCTCTTGTAAACAATACACTTACCTTTGAGATGTCAACTTACTCAGGCAGTGAATTAAATTATACCTGGGATTTTAATGATGGCTCCCCAATACGATCTGGATACCCACCAATAATGAACCATACCTTTACAAGGTGAGTTTCTCTGAATTGAGGATGCTAGCTAGACAGCACAGTCAATCTGTTCTGTTTAATTTGTATCGCATGATTTGCCTATCTTGTCATTTGAGTTTTTTTATTTTATATTTTGCTAAGAAGATTAACTTTCCAACATTATTGAAATACTCCACATCTTGGTTGTGCTAGTGTCAATTATTGTTGGAATACACTGCCATCATATAATAGAAATACCCTTAAGCCTGGCGTAAAACACCAATCAATCAACCTTGTAGTGACTCACACAGTGTGGCTCTGGCAAGCACTAGGTGTTTTTATGAGGTTTTCTGCCGGTTGTCCACCGTAATTAGGCAAGGAACAGTGTGAAGTGGACAATCCATCATCATATAAGTGAAATACACTGAGGTTAAACCCTAAGCAAGCAAAAACATGGCTGTCTTGTGGGGTGAATGCCCATTGGTTACGAATGAAATATTTTTAGTATTAGCAATCAATACTGTACAACTACAGACAACATTTTTTTGTGCAAGAGACTATTGTAATTATTCATGGTATTTTTTATTCATGAATATTGTGTTACATTTTGAAGATAATTTTGTGTTTATTTTGCAGGGTAGGGGAGTATGAAGTAGTCGGCTTCGCGGAGAATAGGTTAAGTAATGCTACTGCCAAGAAGACAATATTTATATTGGATAGGATTTGCCTTCCTCCAGAAATCTCTATACCGCCTAATTTACATGGAGCAAAGGCACAGGTAATTAATTACCTTACACATCTTCATTACTTGTGGGTTGTTGGCTAGTAAGGGACTCGTGTTGCCCAGGTGCTTCTCAATCCATCGTTGTATAAGTGAAATACCCTTTAGTATGACGTTAAACCCCAAACGATCTCAAGCTGATAGGCAACAAGGTATCTTGAGTGGTTGGGGAGAGTTTATGTACACGAATGCATGAGAGCCAGACTTGTGTGTGCCTCTGGCTGGTGGGAGTCTGTTTCTAGCTTACACATCTGCCTGTTCAATGTAAAATAACCTCTAATACACTTTAAAACTCCATTGAAAAAGTTTAAACAAAAAGTTTGAAAAAGCCATTGAAAAAGTCTATGAATAGTGAGTATTTGGGGCAAATAACAGCAATTCATGTCTTTTCTTTTCTTCCTCACAAATAAACTTTTCAATCAAGGGCCTATAATCTTTTTTGTCTTATAGCTTTCATGATGTCATAAACATGTTTTATTTTTGTTCTATTTATT
>JARFOD010162437.1:0-11914 GCA_031763545.1 Mopalia muscosa | reverse complement strand
TGCTTCCCGTTACCCTTTAGCTCTGAGAACACCAGGGCAACAGAAAGCAACCTCTTTTCTCGCCTCTCACGATCGACAGAGGAAGCCGAGGGAGTATTCTGCAGGGCAATGGCCCACCTGCTCCCTCATGGGGCTGCTACTAGAAGCAATGAAGGAAGGCACCCAGAAGTGGGAGAACATGAAATAATGTAGATCACAGAACAGGGCTTATGGGGTCAGTCCGTCCGTCATGTATGATATGATGTGAATTTCAGTGTCAGGGTTAGGTTTAGGCAAAGTTTAGGGTTAGGTTTTGTGTTGTACTTTAGAGTTAGTATTAGGGTTAGTTTTAGGGTTAGGTTTAGTATAAACCCTAACCCAGAACTAAAAATCTGCATATATCTAACATGTCAGAAAGATAGGCCACTTAAGGGCTCTACTACTCTTGTAAAGTTGCAGAAGAATAGATATACATGTAGGTGCAACCAGGTCATAAAACCTGGATTAATCAGTGTAAATACGAGGCAACAAACACAATGGGCAACAGGGCACAGAAAGCACCCTTCAAACACCCAAATGAAAACTGGGTAGCACATATATAAGCAAAAAGTGGGTCACATGTAAAACCTTGACTTACTTTACTGTGTGGATCACACTGGTTTTCTAACCCCTACAGGAACTCTCTGTTTACTTTGGTTTTATCCACATACTTGTATATAACTATCATTATGAATAGGTGAACAACTGTCCCTGTATAATCAATAAGATGTCTTTTGAAGTGAGAATTTCTTTATTGTGTAGAGGCAGCTATTTATATCTTTAATAACAAGACTATAATAGTTTAGTTTTAAAGTTTGCCCAATCCATTTTAGATATAAAATCAGTACAAATGTAGTACATTAAGGTCACCCTTGAAGAAAACCTATCATACAAAGATAGTACTTTGGGTGAGATTTCACCTCTCAGATCATAAATTTGAAGGATTGGGCCGATGTTGGATGTGAAAGGTCATTGGAAAGCCCCTCTTCAAGACTACATGACAGCCTTGGATACACTAGTTGTGTCCCTTGAACAACTGTACAAAACATCCATCACCAAATATTTTCCCAAAATTACATGCATCTGGAGATCTTCCTACGGGATGTCTTGAACAATTTAAATTGAAAAGAAGGGGGCCAATGTCGGACCTGAAAGAACATTTGGGACATATAACAACTGTAGCTATCTGTATAATGATTGTGTCCATTTACTCAGTTATAGAACGTCAAAAGATCAAATGTTTTACCAAAACCTAAATTATTTAGAATATTGCACTTATATGATGACGGATTATCTGTGTCACAATGTTCCTGGCTTAAATGCAGTAGAAAATCAAGAGAGAACGTCATAAAAATAACCCTCACGATAACTGGAGGCACATCGTATGAGAATGGCCAGAGGTTTAGACAGGCATAAGTGATGCAGATGGTCAAATGCTAAAAATTAAATCTTTTTGTCAATGAACTATTAAATGTTGTTCTCATTATAGTTGTTCAGTTCCAAAACATCAGCTGTGGTGTATTGAGGCTGTCATATTTAGCTACAGACCTGTACTCATTTGTTGGTAATGTGGAGAAAGTACCACAGATGTATCCACCTATTGGTGGATAATCTATTTTAACTGTGATCAGTCAAGGTATCGAGGGTAGTGTGCAAGATTGCTGACCAAACATGACTGTAAAAAAGAATTCCAAATGCCATCAGATTACCTAACAGATCTTGTGATTTTATATGTCTGTTTGTTTGATTGGTGTTTAACGTCGTACTCAAGGGTATTTCACTTATATCATGACGGACACAAGTACAGAACATCACAAACAAATCTGCTTCCCGTTACCGTTTAGCTCTGCAAACACCAGGGCAACAGAAAGCAACCTCTTTTCTCGCCTCTTACGATCGACTGAGGAAGCCGAGGGAGTATTCTGCAGGGCCATGGCCCACCCGCTCCCTCACGGGGCAGGCTGAGTATGATTTAATCTTTTCGATAATATAAGTAATAAAAGAATAGGACCCAGGGTTGAGCCTTGATGAACACCATAGGTTGTATTTCAGACGAAAGGACAACACGAACGGACACATATTGATAGCGATTAATTAAGTAGTTTCGCAACCAGATGTTAGAATTGTAGGGATTCAGTTCGGTTGGTAATATATCGTGATTAACAGTACCAAACACCTTTGACAGATCTAGGAAGGTTATTATGCTGTGTTTCTGTTTTCTTGTTCTGTTATAAAATGGTATAGAGAGAACACGCAAGACAGGTAGTGGAAAGGAAGGATATTGTTATTTTCTAGAAATGCGGTAAACATATTTGCAGCAGCTTTTTTTTTAAAAGAATTTTGCTGAAACACGGCAAGGCTGAGATAAGCCTATAATTGTCTTGCAAGGATAGGTCACCGTCCTTGAAAACGTGGGTAATATTGGCAGATTTAAGAGCTGTTGGCACTAACTGGTAGAGAGGGATAGATTAACAGTATGAAAAAGAGGGGCAGATATATATTGAGAAACAGGTCTCATCATATAGGAGTGGATAACACCAAGTCCAGCCGAACTGGACTTTAAGGAAGAGATAATAGAGGATATATCGATACGGGTTACAGCGGAAAAGGTGAATTTGTTTTTGTTTTGTGTGCCAGAACGCGATTCGGGGGATGTTGGGATGTTTGAATAAAATCAGTGTATTAATCTATTAGAACATAACCACTTATCATTTGTGTGAAATTTGACAAAAAACCTTTTTAAAAAAGCCAGAACGCGATTAGGGAAAGCCAGACCGCGGTTCGCTATTCATCGCCACATTTGAATCAAACCGGTCCAATGATACATTAGAACATGATCCCCTTTTTATTTGCGTGAAAAATGTGGTAAAAACAGTCAGAACAACTTTCGAAAGAGCCAGACCGCGGTTCGATATTCATCACAAACAGTGTAGTAAAATTTATTAATTTTGCATTGAAAGAAGGGATGAAGAGGGTCCTAATAATCAGTGATGTTAATGTTAGTATTTGGTATGTGCTTACTTAGGTCAGTATAACAAACCGTTTTATCACTTCTACCTTTATTCTAAATGTCGAATAAGATTTGCTTTTATTTTACTTATGTACAATTCTTTTTCAGATATGTAAAATTCTTGTTTACATATGTTGAAAAGATTTTCACTTATCTGAAAAACAATTTCAGATATGTAAAATAATTTTTTTTTTTACATACCGTATCTAGAATTCTTTTCCACATATGTATAAATCTTTTCAACAGATGTGAAATTCTTTTCCACATAGGTAAAATAAAACCCTTAAACCTAACTATTTCACATATGTGGAAAAGAATTTCACTTATGTAAAATAAACTTTTATTTTGTGACATTTGATCAATTGGTCGATTGTAGGAAGATACATCAACAAAACAGCATTGAGTCCAGACTGCCAGCATCGAACACCAGCATAAATGACAATGACAATTAAGGTAAACAAATAAAGAGTGAATATTATATTTGGCCACGGGTTTATTATTATTCAGTATTTTTTTATCGTAGTCTGCATCATTTTATTTTCCCGGCGAATGCTTATAGGCCACATCCCAGACGAATCAGACGTAGTAATGCTCTTTACAGACTCGGTCACAATTGAAGGCCTATAAAACAAATGTAGATTCCCATTGTTATTTTTCGCTAGAAAATAACAAATGCTTTGCGACAATTCAGAGGGTGGATCTCCTTACAATCAGATTGAACTTTTGGGACATTGCCGCTCAATACAGACTGTGAGGGAGAAGTATGTAATCGAGGTCTTGGATGCTTTTATTTTACATATCTACAAAAGAGTTCCCCTACCCTTTTTTTTACATAAGTGAAACAAATTTCCTTATTTCTTAGTTTAGATATGTCGAATTCTTTTTCACATGTGTTGAATTCTTTTTTACATAAGTGAAAGTCTTGTCAATATATGTAAAATAAAGTTATTTTTACATATGTGGAAAAGAATTCCACATATTTTGAATTCTTTTCAACATATCTTGAATTCTTTTCCACACACGTAAAATTATTTCCACACATGTAAAATTATTTTTCATTTATTTTACTTATACGGAAGAGAATTTGACATATGTGGAAAAGAATTCAACATATGTAGCATAAAGGTAGAAGTGATAAAACGGCTTGCCAAAGGTCAGTAGCTATATAAGAGAAATGTTCTTTAAATTTATTCGCAATTAAACATGTATTTTTTTTACATTGGTCAGGTATGGCAAGTCGTTTTATCGCTTTTATTTTACTCGTGTACAATTTTTTTTCACGTATTCAAAATTCTGTTTAAATTATGTTGAAAAGATTTTCACTTATCTAAAAAACAATTTCAAATATGTAAAATAAAAATTTATTTGACATATTTAGAATTTTTTTCAACATATGTGAAATTCTTTTCCACATAAGTAAAATATAACACTGAAACCTAACTATTTCACATATGTGGAAAAGAATTCCCCTTATGTAAAATAAACTGTTATTTTAGATATGTACAAAAGAGTTCCATTTATCAATAAACTGAAAAATGATTTCTCCCCACAGCAAGGGACTGTTTCCAACCTTCATTTGTGCTCATATCGTCTTTTGAAAACTTTCAAGACGAATGCAAAGATATTGGAATATATTCCACATGCTGTGCAAGTTAAATCTCAGCAGGGCCCACTCCCAAGTTGAGATATTTGATTAATTGGTCGATTGCAGCGAGATACAACAACAACAAAACAAAGCGCAGATATATATAGGTCATTGAGTGCAGACAACCAAAGCCGAACACTAGCATATATTGACAGCCAACAATACAGACCCATACACTGCCAAATAAAGGGACAAAGAAGAGTGAAATTTATCTTAGGCGACAACTTTATTCTTATTCAGTATTTTGATTGTAGTCTACATCATTTTATTATTCCCGGTGAATCTTTATAGGCTAAATCCCAGACAAATCAGACGTAGTAATACTCTCTACAGAATCGGTCACAATTAGAGGTTGATTAAGAAAAGTTAATTAAGTTCGAAGCAAATGAATTACAAACACAAGAAGTTGCAATAGAAGCCAGTAAAAGAAAGTAATACCCAGATAAGCTGACAACAGCAGGTTGTTTTTGTGTGTAAGTAGGTGAGCTCCATGTAAGATGACTTTATCTAGCTTTACCAGCTGACATAGCAAAATATGATAGCATTTATTGGAATGATCCTAAAAATAGATTCAGTTAAAATTAAAACAGTCTATTGTCATTTTACATCAGGTATTTTGTAACAAGTCAACTGGTGGTCCAGAGTAAAGAAAAAAAACTGTTTTCGTTCAACCTCTGAGGCCTTTCGTTGAAGTCATGCCTGACGACGGTGTTTAAAATTATTTGCAGGGACGATAAAGAGTTACGCACAAAAGTTTCGAATTACTCGTCGTCATTTTTTCCCCGTGTCCTTTTTCTTGGTGTCGGCAGCGTTAATAGAAGTTTCTTTTGCTGGAGATTTCTTCTGGCCATTTTTACCTGGTTTTTTCATGTTTCTTCTTTCGTGTAAGCAGATGGCTGTATAGTAATGTTTTTAGATTAGTATTCTTAGTTTTGGTCAGGTATGTATTTCAATCACCGGGAGCGTGAAGCAAGAGGTGCTACTCATCCGCTATCTTGAAAATACTATTAATAAGGCGATACATGATAAGTAGCAACCTTTCTTTATGATGTAATAGCTTAATAATCCGGTCTATGGCAGCACAGTACCATGTGTAATTTTTGCCCATCCCATTCTCACTACATGATAAGTACCAGCCTTTCCTTATGATGTCACGGCAGATGCTACGTCAAATGCCCGGATGTCCATCGCAGCACAGCACCATCTATAATTTTTACCCATCCCCATTTCCACTACATGCTAAGAAGCAACCCTTCCTTTTGATGTCATAGCAAAGGCTAGCTCAAATGACATCGATTTCCCTAGAATGGCACCCAAAGCATCACGGTAGCACACCCACAGCACTTCATGACAGGATTGACAGCCCTAGGAGCTCTCCCCTTTTTTAATCGTGCGTCGTTACCCATCGGATTCCCACTACACTATAAGCAACAACCCTGCTTTAAGATGTAATAGAAAATGATATATCAAATGCCCGGATGTCCACAGCAAAGTGCCATCTATACTTGCATTTTCAAGAAAGAGAACTCGATCGATTGACGTAATTGCACATTTTTTCAACGTCAAATAATTGCATAACATGGCTTGACTTCCAGCTCGGTCATTGACACTGTCCATACCCCACTATCGCCAGGCATATAAATAATTCAAGCCCTTCTTTTTTAAACCGCCGACTCAATACGTCAATTCTTAATAGAAGTATATACCCCATGCTCCCAGAACCACCACCATAAAGTACCACCTGCGACGTCATGTAGGGGGCGCTGGTCTCTCCACACCTACAACCCTTATTTATCATCTACCAAAGAACCAAACTCAAGTCATTGACTTGTACATAATTTAATCGACAAAATTCCTAAACAAGCAGACGGCACACTTGTTATGCACTCGGGTGACCCCGCACGACACCATCTTGCTCAACCGTTGACGGCACGTCTGGGACTCCGCTTTCATTTGACATCTTACTTAACATCTTCTAAGGATCCATCCCCCGCTCTTTAGTACATACTAACGTTGATTCCTCCTTTGTCTGTATTTAAATATGACTACATAAATAGTAGTGTGGTGACACAATGGCACCGCACTACTATTTATGTTATTTTGGGATCATGGGAGGTGCGCTGTTTTCCCCTGATGCTTTGTGCACTGCGATGGGCATTCAGGCAGTTGGGCAAGCATTTGTTATGACATCATAAGGAAGGGTTGTTACTTATCATGTAGTGAAAAGCAGATGGGTTGCAATGTATCAATAAAAAAGGAAGAGTTGACCCTAGTGCTGTCATGGGGTGGTCTGGGTGTCTTTCCGTGATGCCTTGCGTACCATTGTGGGAAAATATAGGTCATTTGCGCTGGATTTGTTACTTATCATGTAATGCGAAGCGGATCGGTAACAGCGCACTACTGACTAAGGAAGGTAGGTGTCTTCCTGTAAAGTTTTGCTCGCAGTGAACTCTAGCAAGAGTTGAAGAGATGTGACGAGATTTAACATGGGGTTCTGTGGGGTTGTGACCCCAGAGTACCCCATGTCAAATCAACGACATGAGGAGTGACTTCTCCTTATGAATAAGGAAGGGTGGACCCTAGTGCCGTCATGGGGTGGTGTCGATGTCTTCCTGTGATGCTTGCGCTTGGTGGGCTCTCGATGGAATTGACGAGATGTGACGAGATTTGACGTGGGGTGCTGCGGGGCAATAACAATGACATCAGGAGTGACCACACCTTTTGACTACGGAAGACTTGACCCAAGTGCTGTAATGAGGTGGCGTAGATGTCTTCTCGTGATGCTTTGCGCGCGATGTACTCTAGCGAGAGTTGACGAGATTTGACATGGAGTGCTGTGAGTCACAACAACGAAACCTGGAGAGATCTCCCTATGTTACATATAGAATTGGTGAGATAAAGTCTCTCCACGGCATAAAGTCTCTCCACGGCTCGCTTGCAAACAAATTTTCAGCCTCTAAAGCATGCCTAGATAGACAATCATAAAGCATGGTCTCTTGATTAGGGTTAAAGACTATGCACTTAAAGTTGCATTACTCACATGATGGTATGCCAGTCCAATGTGTGTAAGACATCCCCTTACAGGTCACTGGCAACAAACACAGACAAGACTTTCATACGACACAATGCATCATAAACATATAAGCTTGTGTTAACCCTTATTTCAAAGAGCACCAGCAATGCATTTGTGTCATAAAAAACACTAGCAAGTTGAGAGGCCCATTGAAAAGAATATCCAGGTCACGAATTCAATATGTGAATTTGTTATGACGTTTTGTGTTGAAAAGAGTTACTGGATTGCATGTGGCAAAATAAGCAATGGTGTCTATATTGTTCCGTGATATAATATTCTGTGCTTTGGTGTCTTCTTTCATAATAATAAGTGGAAGCTTTATTATAAGTTCAAAGTACAACTTCTAATTTTCAAGTAGGTGTCATCCCAACACGAGCGGCATTCTTAGTTTTAAGTGAATAAGTGAACTTGTTTTCCAGTTGTTGTATTAACAGAAAATGCGAAGTTTGAAGTCAATAGCTGAATTTATTTTCAAGTTATGTTAACATCACATAAATACAAATGACAATCTTGTCAAATTACTCATTGAGTGAGAGTTATATTGTTTTGCAGAGTTAAGTGAAATCCAATCCCATTAGTTGCCTTAGCAAGAGGAGGCTAAAGTCCAAGTTTGAAGTTAAGCTGTGAATTTGTTTTCAAGTTATTGGGTTCAGAACACATATACAGCTGGTTGTTTTGCAGAACTTGATGAAATGCATCCCATCCGTTGTCTTAACAAGAGGAAGCTACATTCCCAGCTTGAAGTTAACCTGCTAACTTTTCTTCACGTTAACGTGCTCACAACATTTTGTAATGGAAAGACAGACGGACAGTAGCATTTAACAGCCCCCCTCCTTACTATATAGTACCTGGGACAATAAGAGTATACAAATGATAATATAATGTCTACTAATCGATTGATTGATAAAGTGTTTTTGTTTCTTTGGAATAAAGCGTCATACTCAAGGGTATTTTACTGATGCATTTTCCACTTTACACTTTGCCTTAGGGTAAATATGGTGGAAAGTCTTATGAAAACCAACCCCGCGATTTCGGGTCTCACATTGTGCGACTCACTCATATAGGTTACCTGGGGGTGAGAGAAGCAGTAGATTGGCACGATCACCACTGAACCGTGGTGCAGATCACGTGATGTCACACTCAGAATACTTTACATCAAGGTACTGTCATTACGTAGCGAATGCAATACTGATGGTTAGATACAAACATGTGACAACAAGTGTAGTTTAACGACTAACTATTATAGTCATCATCTGGACAATTTACTAGTTCTAATTCTTCCGCTGAACCTAGCTACAATCGAAATATGCTGTGACACAGGGAATTCTACCTCAAATCCCTTTTACCAGTTAGCTATGTCGGAATTACGAGTTAGCTGTGTCGTAATTACGAGTTAGCAGTGTAGTAATAACGAGTATGCTATGTCGTAATAACGAGTAACTATGGCATAATTACGAGTTAGCTATGTCGTAATTACGAGTTGGTTATGTCGTAATTACGGGTTGACTATGTCGTAATTACGAGTTGGCTATGTCGTAACAACAAGTTGGCTATGTGGTAACGAGTTGGCTATGTGGTAACTACGAGTTGGCTGTGTCGTAACTACGACTTGGCTATGTCGTAACTACGACTTAGCTATGTCGTAACTACGAGTTGGCTATGTCGTAACTACGAATTGGCTATGTCGATTTGGCTATGTCGTAATTACAACAGCAATGCTGTTAGGCTGTCGTAGAAATGCTTCCCATTGAACACAAACAGCAATCAGCTTATCTTTTTTTTGAAAATGTTATCTAGTAATGTGTGTGGCCTAAATGGCGATTACTCCATCCTGAATTCCGCGATCTGATCAGGAAATAGGACTTTATAGTGTGTTTAGAAACTAAGTTATGTGATTGTGACGTAGTGACACATATTTCAGGGTATAAATATATCCGAGTAAGGAAAAATTATATAAAGCGAATCCATAAGTGCGACACTGAATCCGAATCAAACAATTAATCTTTAGAGAAGACTTGAACTATATTGTTGCTCATTGGGGAGTTTACTGTTGTTTCGTTAGGCAGTGTTATTCTTTTATTGTCAATAAAGACGAAGTTCATAATTATAATGGTTGTGATGTCAGTGTCTCGCGTAGTCCGTTTCCAATCATTCTTATGATTCTGATTTTCTTCAATTAATTTCTTCAAAACTGAGATGTTTGAAGAGTAGCAATGCTGTCTTTACTTAGCACTGGAGAAAAAATTTCCAACATTAAGGAAACACTTCACAACTTGGTTGGGTTGGTGTAAATTATTAGCTATATCGTAATTACGAGTTGGGTGTGTCGTAATATCGCGTTGGCTATGTGGTAATTAAGAGTTGGCTATGTGGTAACTACGGGTTGGCTATGTGGTAATTACGGGTTGGCTATGTGGTAAATACGAGTTGGCTATGTGGTAATTACGAGTTGACTATGTGGTAACTACGAATGGCTATGTGGTAACTACGAGTTGGCTATGTGGTAACGACGAGTTGGCTATGTGGTAACTACGAGTTGGCTATGCGGTAACTACGAGTTGGCAATGCGGTAACTACGAGTTGGCTATGTGGTAACGACGAGTTGGATATGTGGTAACTACGAGTTGGCCATGTGGTAACTACGAGTTGGCTATGTGGTAACGACGAGTTGGCTATGCGGTAACTACGAATTGGCAATGCGGTAACTACAACTTGGCTATATGGTAACTACGACTTGGCTATGTGGTAACTACGACTTGGCTATGTGGTAACTACGACTTGGCTATGTGGTAACTACGACTTGGCTATGAAGTAACTACGACTTGGCTATGTAGTAACCACGACTTGGTTATGTCGTAACTACGACTTGGTTATGTCGTAACTATGACTTGGCTATGTCCTAACTACGAGTCTGCTATGTCGTAACTACGAGTTGGCTATGTCGTAACTACGAATTGGCTATGTCGTAACTACGAGTTGGCTATGTCGTAACTACGAATTGGCTCTGTCGTAACTACGAATTGGCTATGTCGTAACTACGAATTGGCTTTGTTGAGCTGGCTATGTCGTAATTACGACAGCAATTCTGACAGGCTGTGATAGAAATGCCTCCCATTGAACACAAACAACAATCAGCTTATCTTTTTTTGAAAATGTTATCTAGTATTGTGTGTGGCCTAAATGGCGATTACTCCATCCTGAATTCCGCGATCTGATCAGGAAATAAGACTTTTTAGTGTGTTTAGAAACAAAGTTATGTGATTGTGACGTAGTGACACATATTTCAGGGTATAAATATATCAGTGAAGAACAATTATATAAAGCGAATCTATAAGTGCGACACTGAATCCGAATCAAACAATTAATCTTTAGAGAAGACTTGAACTATATTGTCGAGTTTACTGTTGTTTGGTTAGGCAGTGTTATTCTGTTACTGTCAATGAAAGACGAAAGTTCATAAATACAATGGTTGTGATGTCAGTGTCTCGCGTAGTCCGTTTCCAATCATTCTTATGATTCTGATTTTCTTAAATTAATTTCTTCAAAACCTGAGATGTTTGAAGAGTAGAAATGCTGTCTTTACTAAGCACTGGAGGAAAAATTTCCAACATTAAGGAAACACTTCACAACTTGGTTGGGCTGGTGCAAATTATGAGTAGAATACCCTGCCGTCACATTAGTGAAAAAATCATTAAACACGGCGCAAGACATCAGTACATTGAAATAAAAATAGATACTAACTCATCCTATTCATCATACTTTAAATAATCTTATTTTGTATTAAGAGTATTTAATTTTAGATAAAAACTAATCCGCATTTCCTGACAGACAGTAGGCCGATATAAAGGCCAGTGTCAGATTGAAACTTAACAGCCCGAAGTTATATGGAAAAGAAAATTACTCGTTAACTAATCCAGGTAATGGCTGACGTACATTCTTTTTGTGTGAATATTTAACATTAATAAATCCATCTTCATCAAACTTTTTGTATTATGTTGTGCACTTGTGTCGGAATTAATTAATTTGCAAAATCAAGAATCTGTAATTTTCTGCAAAATTGAAGAGAGATTACAGATTTTGTTTAGATCAATATAAAACTAATAAGAGATTCATATGGATAACAACTTCTTGGTTTATTTATCACAACGTTTCAATCCCATTGCAGAGA
>JARFOD010162426.1:0-11915 GCA_031763545.1 Mopalia muscosa | reverse complement strand
CATTATAACTCAACTACCATCCCAATTTAAGTATTACCATAAATCAAACATTTTGACTATATTTGTCTGCTATTTAAAAAGAAAATACTCTTGATTGATTGATTGATTGATTGAATTTATAACAACTTCAACACAGGCTTCTTTAAGTGGCGTTTAAAAGTTGGAAGTATCATAAGGCAAGGAACAACTTAGTATGGATAACAACTTCTTGATTTCATTCACGAGATCGTTTTCAAGCATAAATGTAACATCGACAAACTTCAACACAGCTTTTAGTAGAAGTACTCAAGTAAGTGGACAAAATATGTTGGTTATATTTGTGTGCTTCTTATTAAACAATTTTCTTGATTGATTTATTGATTTATTTGATTGGAATTATAAAAAAAAAACTTTAATACAGACCTTAATTAAGCTAATAGTACTAAAGTAGACAAAATATTTTGGCTGTATTTATGTGCTTTTTTAAAATAATTTTCTTGATTGATCACACATTTTTCTTGTTAATAATTCTCACAACTGATTGGCATGAGTAGTGTAAGTAAGGCACACCAAAGTGGACTTTGAAATTTAACTGCAGTAAGTACACTTTTTCCTCATATTAACAAAGACATTGTAGAAGAATGATTAATTCTCTTCAAGAAAACTAATTTTATGCATAATTACAAAAAAAATGTTTATGGTTCAAAAAACTTTTTTTATGGTCCAAGATTTACATGTTCATTTATATTTCTTACACAAAAACTGTTCTACAGTTCTCAATTTTTATTTTTTCTTACCATAAATTTTTATATCATCCAAATATTAGTTTGTTTTGTGATAGCCACAAGTTATTTGAGAGACATTTATCACTTTTTGAGTGTGCAAAGTTCATACTGGTTTATTTGTTTGTTTGACTGGTGTTTAACATCGTACTCAAGGGTATTTCACTTATATGACGAAGGACACAAATACAGAACATCACAAACAAATCTGCTTCCTGTTATCCTTCAGCTCTGTGAACACCAGGGCAACAGAAAGCAGCCTCTTTTTTCGCCTCTTACGATCGACCGAGGAAGCCAAGGGAGTATTCTGCTAGGCCATGGCCCACCCGCTCCCTCACAGGGCTGTTGCCCCTTAGGAGAACCTCCAACAGTTATCGACAGTACTGTAGCACAACGACAAAAGGGGAAAGGTATCGATACTGAAAGCTCCCCACCAACACGATTGATTGATTGGTGTTTAAGCTATGCTTAAGGGTAGTTCACTTATATGATGGCAGTGTTTTCCAACAATATTTGACACTAGCACAAACCCAGAATGTGACCAGTGATACTGTCCTAGAATGTGACAAGTGACACTGTCTCAGAATGGGACCAGTGACACTGTCCTAGAATGTGACACTGTCCCAGAATGTGACAAGTGAAACTGTCCCAGAAGTGATACTGTCCTAGAATGTGACAAGTGACAGTCCTAGAATGTGACAAGTGACACTGTCCCAGAATGTGACGAGTGAGACTGTCCCAGAATGACAAGTGACATTGTCCTAAAATGTGACAAGTGACACTGTCCTAGAATGTGACAAGTGAGACTGTCCTACAATGTGACAAGTTAGACTGTTCCAGAAGGTGACAAGTGACACTGTCCCAGAATGTGACAGGTGAGACTGTCCTAGATTGTGACAAGTGACACTGTTATAGAATGTGATAAGTAACACTGTCTCAAAGTGTGACAAATGAGACTGCCCCAGAATGTGAATAAAAAATGTCCCAGAATGTCACCAATATTTTCTTATGCAGGATGTGACCCATTCATCTAAACAAATAAACATGTGCTATTGTTAAAATAAATGAAAACTAATTGATAGATTATAGATTTACCTGTGTCCGGTGAGACTTTCCCAGAATGTGACAAGGTTGTCAGAGCTCCTTGTCATCACCCAGGTGTGAACGACAGATTTGGACTTGGTACCCACACATACATAGGCATCTAACCCGAACCCTAACAGTAGGCTGCACAGTAAGAGAGCATGGTCTTCACAGCCCTATAGGAAAAGAGAGATTGTTTGTAGATTTAACGTCTTACTTAAGACTTTATTCACTCACCCAGACGGTGTGCCAGCACAATTGGTGAAGGAAACCATCCTTGACATCGCTGGCAAGACACAAAGACAAGACATGACAAAAACCAGAGGCGATTTGACATCACGAACACCTGGGCTCCATGCTGCCCTTTAGCCGCAAGAGCACTAGGTCAACTAGGAGCTCTCTCCCTTGACTGTATTTTGAGATATGAATTGAACCATGGGTTAAGGATTTTATGTGATGGTCTCACTACACCCTTATCTTCAGGGATAGGAATTAATATACATTTTCTGGACATGTGCGGTACAAACTTAATGTCGTACTCAAGGGCATTTCACTTATATCACAACGGCGGTACAAATTGAGATTGTCCTGAAATGATTCCTAGAATTTTACTATGTGTTTCATCCTGGCATACAAAACAAAGATTATAACTTATCCAGGCATCAAAATCCCACGCCCAGTGAAAAAGGGACTAATATTTTGCCCCTTTACCAGATTTCCATAAAAAGATGCATATTTAGCGGTTATTGCTCAAAATGTTAGAAACTAGGGCTGTCCCGATTCAACCTTTCTTCGGTTCAGTTCAAGCTCGATTATTTTTATTCAGTTCTTGATTCTTTGGTTCGGTTCAGTGATCCAAAGTAGCAGCCTATAGAATTCAACTCTCCGCATATGGGTTATAGAAGCCATGCAGTGCCGGTAATGTTATAACACCCTTTCTGCGGAGAACGCCACAGCTGAGCTCTCGGGAAGAGTTTGCAGTTTAAATATTTTAGGACTTCTTGAAGCCCATTTTGAATGTTGAAATAACAGTTTTATTACATATTTTCTGATATAAAAGAAAAGGCACTGTGACATCGAGAAAAAAATAGCACGAATATAATTTTTATCCAAGTAAATAATGTGAAACATCTGCATATTTGTACGATATGTTTTGTTCTGGTAATCTCCATGTTATATGTATTTTCCTGTAATATCTGGCAGAGTATGTATAATGGAGAACAAGTCTTCAAGTTTCCAAAGTCTGGAGAATGCACGGCAACAGCCAGCCAATCATATCCACAAGGAGTACAACAACAGTGAGAGACAGGAATTGACAGTACTTATTGACGAATAGACAAGAATAAACAATACTGGAACTTATTATGAAGTTTTAATCGTGTTATTCAAGCTGTAATATAAAACAAAATCATGTATAAAGTAAAATCGCTCTTAATTTTGCCTGACATGGCATGCAGGCAAGTGTTGAATACACAAACTGACGTCCCCATTTAAAAATCGAACCGAACCGAAATTTGCGTATGCTGAACCGTGAACCGAACCGTGAGGTGTGAATCACGATTAATCAAATTTTCGGTTAATCTTGACAGCCCTAGAAAACAACAGTTTTGTTTTCCAAGCTGTAATATTGGTCAACATTATTTTAAAGTTATTATTGCAAATTTTAAAGCCACATCTGACAATGCATAGCGTTATAGGAATATCACAGACAGAGCCAATGAACAGACAAAGAAAATAATTAACAAACACAATTTCTAAACACTTAACAATCAGGACTTAAAATAACTTGTTTTAGAGGCATTTGGAAGCTGATGTACTAAACATAACACAAGGCTTGAAAACGATGTCTGAATAGACATTGAAACGTAGCACCCATAAATAACCAGGAGTTGTAATCCATAAAGCCTTGTGTTATGTTTAGGACTTAAAATGTTGAAAATAATTTGACCAGCATTTTTGTCCTGCAGGCCATTTTGCAAAATGATAAAATCTTGAAAATCTTACTGAGCATTTCCTAGAAATGTAACGCATGTAAATTTTTTTTTTACTTTACAAAGCACCACAAAAAAGTCCATACATTAAATTTGGACCAAAAAATAAATAATAAAAAATATTTAGCCACTTTCCTAATCAGATTTTATAGCACTCTATTCAATGTAAATTGAAATTATTTCAACTTTGGGACTACCACTTTTTTTGTTTGGGTTTATGTCATAATTATGATTATTTCCCTCATATGATGGCATGCCAACACAATGAAAAAAGGAACCCAGCTTAAACAAAACTGGCAAAAAAACAGACAAAATCAGGCAATTACCATATGGAAAATAGAAATAACTTATTTGCGAGGCTTTTAGAAGCAGGGATAGTAACATAATCTGTGCTAGTCCTAGAATCTGCTCCGAAACGTCGCTCGTCAATAAACAAGAAGTTGTATATCCAGAAAATAGAAATGCCACAACAGAATGGGTTCACTGCCCCTTTGAGTTGTCCCACGGCTTGGAAAGCAACACATGTAATGCGTAATATAGCCCTAATCTCCCATAATAATAGCTATGGCCATTTAGGGGAAAAAAACATTTTTCCACTAAGACCTTCATTAATGTAGGGTTATATTAAGCAGAAAGCAGAGCACATTTTTACAAATGAAGACAAGTGTCACTTTCAGAGGATTGATTGATTGGTGTTTTAGGCCATGCTTAAGGGTTTTTCGCTTATACAATGGCGGTGTTTTCCAATGAAAATTGACACTAGCATAACTAAAATGTGAGCTTTTCCATAATGTTTGAAAGTTAATTATCCTCCAGTGATAAGTATAGACAATATTGCTACTCTTCAAACAAACTGCCCTTAGCCAGATGAAGACCTGTCCAACATTGCGCTATTGCAGTAGTTGTAACATGAAGATAGAACTGTATTTACCTGGGATTTGCCGTAAAAATAAATACCAAAGCATTGTAAAGTGATAATGGCAAGGCAAGAGTTCAATAATCTAAATTCAAATTACAATTGGCAAAGTTGACTTGCTTCAACTGTTATAGTTTGTCAATACACTCAATAAGCACATAGAAGTACAATACAACATATAAAAAACCCATTCATGACTTAATCCCCTTGTATGATGATTATAATAATCATACAAACATAAACATGTAGCAATTACAGTAAGTACCAAGCCAATGGTACATGATAGCTACACAATATAACATATGCGTCGTATTATAGAATTTGATATTCACCGGGAAATAAGCTATTAAACAACTATTATTTTTACATATATAACAAGTATGATAAGAAATTGGCATGCAGTTTCTATGGTCATCCTTCACTCTCTGTAAACAAGGGAGACGATTTGAGAACTTTAGCACTTTTTGAAGGTTACCTCCCTTTGCTTAATGAGCCGGATTTTTAATTTTTTATTTATAAATCCTTACTTTTATGATATTCACTTAAAATGCTTTTTAAAAAAACTAATTCTTCTTCATTCAACCATACACCATGCAGCATTGCTTAAGTATTTGGAATGCAGCTGGAATTTTTGTTTTTAGTTTTAAAAAATGTTGTCGCTGAGATTTTGTAAAATTTAGACAGTTACCATACTGGCCAACACAAGCAGAATTCATCACCTGATGCTGACATACATCTCTGAGATGAGAAGTTTGATTCCTTGGATTTGTGACCAAAAAGATTAACACCACTCCAAAATTTAAAAATTATTTCTTTTTTTCGATCACACACTCATACAGTCCATGTATACTAACGAATATCTAGAATCAACAGACATACCGTCAGAAAATCTCTCCATTAATTGATCATAAACAACAATTATCATTATTAAAATTAATTTAAACTATCCTGTCTACATGTACCTCCACATGTGTACAATGTAGATATATCCTTATATATATCCTTACATGCATCCACTTTCACTTTCACTTTATGGAGGAGCATTATACGTTGAGCGCTCAATTCCTTTTGAAAGTCATTTATTTGTAATGAATGACCTTGTAATTGGGTCAGGGTGAAAGGTCAAGGGCTATATGAAGGTAACAAACACCTGTCTTGATTTTCTTTCTTTAGACTCCACATCCTGTCCTAAAAGGTCACCAGCCATCTTTGAAAGAGCTTGGAGAATTTGGATGCAGCCTGCCATAAATGGCAGCCCTATCACTCAGATTCCATACATTACCTTGTTTTGGATAAACCCTATCTTACAAAAAACTTGGAGAATTTGGACGTACAGTCTGTCATTAATTGTTCTTGTAGTAATATCACTTTAATACACTACCTCTTTTTTGATACACTGCATCCTCCGAAGAACCTTGAAGTCTATGAAATTCCTAGAATATTCTAGGCATCAGGTTTTTAATTTATCACTGACCTGTTTCCATGTAAATGTCCAATGCGCAACAGTTAGTACTGCTTTGTTTTATAAAGGTAAATTCAGACCTTCAAAAATTCCCATGTTTACCGGAAACCGGTAAAGTTTAGCGAAACTTTAGGGCCAATAACCATCATTATGTCTCCTTATTATACACGGATAAAAGCGTGAATTATCCTGTATACTCCACATTCCCATCCATGTACAGGTAGAAGAATGGGGTCTTGGGTTCCTCAAAGCCAATATACATGAATTTTACATGAATCTTGTAAACTGTCACGATTTCCTGTGTTTCAAGATTGACATTTAGTTCTGGCAAATGGCTATAAAGTTACAGTTTTAACTCTTTGGCATTATTCGCCAGAGATTTCTTCACTCGTAAAGCTGTGAGCCGTGCAGCGGAGTTGTGTGACCAGCACTCCTTCATCAGTTTACCCATAACTCGCAGTGACTGTAAAGAGAACAAGAGCAATGTGAAGATAACATGATACACCTTGAGCCAGTTACTGGAAAGAGTATTAGTCGGTAACACTAGATTAAAAAATCGCTAATACCGGGTTAGAGATAGACCTACAACATGGTGTGACGTCATCTAATACAGGATTACATTTAATAGTGCTTTGAGCAACAGGCCCCTGATTCTGTGTTATATGTACAAAATATGTATATATACATTTCATTTTTTATTTGTTTTGTCTGGTGTTTAACACAAAAATTAAATAAATGTTTGTTTTTTCTATTTTGTTTAGAAAAAGGCCATTGAGGCAGGTGACTTACAGGTGAATGGACAACCGGTGTGTGTGGATTACTGTCTGAAAACCAACGACATTATTGTCAGCAGAATTCACAGGTACAATATTCAACATTTGCTTTGGTTAGATTGGCATGTTTGTGGTCATACTGATGGAGGAGCTGGATACACTAGAGCAAAGCACCCCATCTCCCACAAGTCCTTGATTGTTTGTCCTTGTGGTATGTCTGCCTGATACACTAGAGGAAAGCACCCCATCTCCCACAAGTCTTTGAGTGTTTGTCCTTGTTCTATGTCTGCCCGATACACTAGAGGAAAGCACCTCACTTATGATGTAAATTTGAGGAAAAAAAATCCAATTAATTTACTACCTAAAAATAAAACCGAGATCGATAAACAGCGCGAAATAGAAAACCTAGGGCTGAGTTAGCTTTGACCTGGTTGGCTGGCTCCGGCTCTCCAGCCAATCAAAAGCACCGTTGGTCTAGTACAGTCTTCTTTAGCTCTATGTCAGCTCATGCTGTTGAAAGACAGTTCACAAGAAAAAAGGCTTAATTTGGATAACTTTGTAAAAAGTTCACATTAAATGCACCCCATGTGCCTTGAGTTGCCCTGATAATGAACGCATTAACCTTTTGTCTTGATGAAGCCACTGAGACAGCTTAACCACATGCTGATACAACAACAATACTATATCATGACAGTCATGACTTGTTTAACCCACCCGAAGATCATTCACAGGTTGGTCTACTGGTATTCCAGACTTTATTTGTGAATTAAGTAAGGATTAGTACCAGTTATAACCAATTATGCAGTATATCGTGGTACATTATGATTATAGCGTAACCTATATACGAGAACGACTGTTCACGCAAATTTTTTTCACATAACCATACGATAGTGTAACACATGGTTGTTGGGGGTATTTGTAGACTATGCCCAAACTGTCTCACTTTAAGGGGTGGGCAAGAGTGAAGGACAGAATAACTCTATTGAAGGTTCATGAC
Organism: Mopalia muscosa; assembly: GCA_031763545.1. Taxonomy (NCBI): domain Eukaryota; kingdom Metazoa; phylum Mollusca; class Polyplacophora; order Chitonida; family Mopaliidae; genus Mopalia; species Mopalia muscosa. The sequence continues at coordinate 3,932 of JARFOD010162426.1, read as the reverse complement.
AAACAACTGATTTTGATATAAAATGAAGTATAGTTTTAATGAACGATAAATTGCAGACATTACATCACATCTCACATTTCATCAGCAAACTACAGCCAGAGGAATACACCTCAAACAACCTGTATGAAATCAAAGGCCATCTTTGTTCTTTGCTGCAATAATGTGGATTGAGAATTCAAGACCAACTTAATAAACCTAAATTTGTCATGTGACCTTCCCCTTTTTGGAAGCTGACCATTGTCTATCTAAAGATTATAGGCTGGCACCCCCCATCACATGACATACAAGTGCCCAGATTTATGGGGCAGGGATTGACCAGCCCAGGTAGATAACACTAAGATCTTTAGTAAACACAAATGCGGGTCATGTTATGGTTTTTAATTCAAGTGAACGGTAGATCAGTTAGGCACAATTTTGAAAAAATAAGGCCTGGTTGTATGTCTGCTCCATACACTGGAGGGTAACAACCCATATCTTAGTTGTATGTTTGTGCTCAGGGTATGTAGCTTATGAACACTTATGAACACTTCATGTACCCGGGAACAAGGTTACCGTGTTCCTGACTTTTTCCAGCCATGCAGAGTGTGCCATTCTAAGTCATGGACTATACATCTTAAGGAGTTGCCATGTGTGCAACAAGCTTTTGACATGATTCAACATGGTCATCAACTAATTTCAAAGGTTGAATCTTGTCAAACATCTGACAGAATATTGCACCTTTAAACTGTGTCATCGAATAAATGGCCAAGGTACAGTCACATGATTTAAAGTAAAACATTTTTGGCATTGATAACAAGCTCTTATATCTTATCTACGATGAAAGTTTTACACCGTACTCCTGCCTTTAGTCTATGACTGAGAAAAGCTTGTGTGTGACCAGATCAAGACAGATCTGTTAAGTGCTGTAAATTGATTGTTTGTTTTATAAAATGCCTACAAAAGATTATTTCACTCATATGTTACATGCTGGCCCAACTCCTAATACAAGCTCTTGGGCTGTACACCTATTCTATCTCACCCCCGTATATATGACCTGTATAATGGGCTTTTTGTAATGTCTTTTTAAAATCATTCCCGCAGCCGTGGCTGAGTGGTAGCGAGTGCGCTTCCTGAACTGAACATGCTTCGATTTACCGTTCACGGGTTCGAGTCCGCCTTTTGACCATCGAGGGGGCGGTTTTTATGAGGTTTCCTCTCGGTTTTCCGCCGTAACAAGGCTGTGTACAGTGTGAAGTGGACGATCTGTCGTCATATAAGTGAAATACCCTTGAGTACAACGTTAAACACCAATCAAACAAACAAACAAACAATTATAAAATTATGGAAATAAAAAAATATAATTGAAAAAAGCAAGCATTGTGTAACAATTTATAACCACTCAACTGTTTTCCTCTCTCTTCTTTTAACCCATCAAATCAGCTTTGAGGAACCTGGGAAATTTTCCTATAAACTGCCCTGAGTAGATAAGTTTATAGTTATGGTCGGTCTGGGTGGCCTCCATTGATCTTATGTTACTAGTTTTCAAATGTAAGTGAAATACCCTTGAGTGGGATGTTAAACCCCATTCAAAGAAACAAACCCCAAAACCTTACTGTCAGTGGAATAAATAAAAGGGCCTAGAGGGCATTCATAACTTTAGCTAACAATTAATAAGAACGGCCAAAAGGTTGAGATGAGATGGTATATTTTACAGACATGAGAATCCTGTGGCTGATGAAGATATCGAGGTTCTCCACGAGGATAAGGATGTATTGGTGGTGAACAAACCAGCCTCAATCCCATGTCAACCCTGTGGCAGATACAGATTTAATTCGGTGGTTTTTATTCTCTGTAAAGAACTAGGGCTTCCCATGCTGAGAAGTAAGTTTTTCTCTATTAGGCAACAAGAAACCACTATTTGTGATATCATATCTTGTTTGTTACTAGTGCTATTGTGCTGGCATGTCATTGTTTCAGTGTCTATAACAGGTGCTTTCACATGTAAATCAGGTTGTCAAATTCAGTGTTCATTGATCGCATATTTTAAAAAAGAAACATATTTTCAATTTCTGTGAATGTCTCAGGGAAATTGGTAATTAAGACCCTAAATAAACAATTTGTTCCAATCTGTGTTTACCCATGCCATTTGTTAATTTCTTACTCCAAAACTATATGTCTTTAAAAATCAAAATGATTCCTTCCCCGGCATCCTAACGAAATTTGTGTTTATATGGTTGGAACATGTTAAGCTAACAATTATACATTTAAATCCCCAATACATACATTCCCTAATGTAATAACCAGAAGGAAACAAAATGGGTCGTAAACACTTTAGATATAGGTCAGTAGCAATCACTACAGATATATGTATGTATATGTATATGTCTGGGTGTTGGAACACACATTTATATATTAAAACTACTTACCCCCAGTAGGACTCCTACTGATAGGTGTCACGAAATCAATGATATAGAGTTCAAACTGCTATTCAAAAACAAAACACATTATTTTAGAATATTGTATGCAAGCAACGATTGTAATAGATTACACATGTTAAGGCAGTTTTCACTTCTGAAAATGATTTGCACAAAATCTTTGAAATATGGCACACACAATCTTTTAGTCATTATCTAACAAAATTGCAGATATTTAAAGTGATTTTTCTTGAGAAGATATTTAGCAAAGTTTTTTTATGGGCCTTTTTTTGTGTTTTTTAAATATATTTTTATCAATAGAGTGTTGTTTGACGTTTTGTGTATTATCAAATAAAATGAATCAATATTAAATATAACATTATGTTTAGAATCCTGAAGTCTTCCTCTTTCTTTAAATATGTGTTGTTTATATAATCATTCTTTGGAAATAACCGCAAAAGACACGAAAAGATAAGGATTTTCTCTTTTACTTATTACTAGCACCCCTGGAAAAAATGTAAAATTTCTCGTGCCCACAAATTTTCAGGTTAAAAATTGCTCACCAGATTCAACATACGATCTATAAATCCTTAAACATCATGTACAATAAATTTAACTTTTATGCGATAAGTTCAACTTTTTTTCGGTTTGTCATCGAAATTGGAGTGGGTTTTATAAAACAATTATAAAAATTTTTGGTCAAATTTCTTACCAGATGTAGGATTTTACACGATCGTGAGTCTCATGATTTTCCAGAGGTGCTGCCTAGCAGTAGTGCAGCAGCTAGAGCAAATGGCTTAAGCTACATGTATACCACTGAGTGTTGTACATGTAGGCTTACAACATCATTGCCCAAAGGCATTCTGGGTTGTTTTAAGATTCTAAAGGAGGAACACGGATCATGACGGATGCTCCAGTAGAACTGGTTTTGTTAGCCCCGACTCGTCTTTCCATCCAAAACATAGCCTCTTTTGTAACAATTCAGTAAAATCTCTTTTGAAATTATTTAGTGCAACGTTTGCAATGACTAGTGTCATTTCACACAGTTTTATCATTTTTGCACCATTTACATTTTAAAAATCTGACTTTCAGTTTTGCAAACTGTCCCTATAAATTGCTTTTGTTTAAATTCCAGATGTTTATCGTTTGGATTGGCAGACCTCTGGTGTGATGGTTTGTGGGAAGACCAAAGAGAAATCATTGATTCTCGAACATCAAATACAGAATGGATTTGTTATCAAGGAATATGTAGCACGAGTTCAAGGGGAATTCCCTTTGTAAGTAATTAAATGTCTTTTTACGATTTTCCTTGAATAATATTTCTTAAAATGATTGACACAAGAACAGGGATGTAGATTAGTATCAAAAGATGAATCATCTCATCTTCTAAATAAACAGCGCTGTGAGGGAGCGAGTGGGCCATGGCCCTGCAGAATACTCCCTCGGCTTCCTAGGTCAAATCGTAAAAGGCGAGAAAAGAGGTTGCTTTCTGTTGCCCTGGTGTTTGCAGAGCTAAAGGGTAATGGGAAGCAGATTTGT
>JARFOD010162415.1:0-11915 GCA_031763545.1 Mopalia muscosa | reverse complement strand
AAGTTTAGTTGGCGGAAACAATTTAGTCTCAAGCACCGCAATTGATCGATTCATCAATCAGTTCTCATATAATCATTTCACTGATTCACAACACCGTTTTACCTTAATGATTCTTGATGTAATAATTCCACTGGTTTAGGAGGCTATTTTGACTAGATGTTTCAGTTCATTGCTTCACGAAATTTCAATACTTAAACGATTATGGCTCACTCATTTAACTGATTTTTTTCCAAACGCCATAGGTTTGGTGGAACGCCTTAAGAATGGGGAAAGTATTGTAGTCGCGGAAGGATATTTGTTTGAGTTTGAGAGAAGAGGTCGACTGAAAGCGGGGGCCTTTGTCCCCGAAATATGTCTTCTGAGGCCAGATCTGGTGAAATCCTTGTACGAGGAATTCGTCCACGCTGGAAGTGATGTCGTTCTGGCCTTTACTGTGAGTTAATTGGTCTTAAGAGAAATAAATATTAATTTAACAGACAAAATCATATAACACATTGTTAAAATATGAATTTAACTAACATGTCTATATACATTATCAATTTACTTTTGTCAAAATATGAAGTAATGATGGAACCGTTCCTGAAGTATGATTTTATATTTACGTGTTATGGTTCGAATAGTCATCTATTATGGTGCGTGGATCTCTGGTGGTATGAGCTTAGACCTGCAGTATCTCCAGCGATGGCCCTCATTTTACGTAAACTATAGTTGAGTATGATTAACATAAAAAAGGCTGATGTGGCAAGTTTGGTATAATCTTGCTTCAATTTAGTTATTTTATTAACTTACCTGTTTGGTTGTAAATATAGATGCCATTAGATATGATTAAACATGAAAATGTTCTATACCGAGGTAACCAAACTGGTATTAATCGCTTTCACAGCTAAAGTATTCATCAACCATGTTGTTTCCATAGTACTATGCCCACAGAGAGAAGTTACGAGCCGTAGACAGGGAAAATGATTTGGAAAAGATTAACCGCACAGCCCTGAAGTTAGCGCGTGAGGTAGCAGACGAAACTGGTACGCTGATGGCGGGAAATATATGTAACACCACTGTGTATGATAGCAACAATCCAAAGAGTTTCAAGGAAGTGAAAAACATGTTCAAGGTTTGGTTTTATGATTGATCACTTAATTTTAAGGCTGGAATTAAGGTTATCAATTCCATACATTTAAATCGTTAATTCAATTCTCTTCATTATGTAGTTAAGCAGTAACATTTTTTTTTTTTTTTGGTATAGTGGATAGTTTGTTGAGGTGACGGTATTAAATTTTAAAAGTTGGATAATTTGCTGGCATATTTTCTTAATTTGGTTCGGATAACGTGATCAGGAAGGATAGTATGAAATGAAAGTCGAGAAATCTAGCATATTGTAACGATATATGTTTAACACCAGGTGTCTAGGAAACACGGGCCTAGAAAAAAACTGACCATATCCTAGACCTGGAAACAGAGCCCCAAAACACAGAGACCCTCCCTTTTAGCAAGGTTTTAAGCTAATGGTGTTGACTCAGGAAATTGTTCTATATTACCAACAAACACTTTTTGGTCTGTGCTTTCTAGATCTAGAAATCACCATTACATAGATTTTGTCTGAAATATGCTGGTAGACAATACGGAACCGAAGTCTCGCTAAGGACTCGTTTTGGTTTCGACTACCGGTGCCAAGCCTCATTTTGGTTACATGCAAAATTTATAAGACTATTTTTTTGTTTGGTTGTCACGCCTTTCTAAAGGCAACATCAGTAATTTCATTTGATTTCCATTATAAAGAAGGCTCATTGAAATAGTTCGCCAGCCTAAAAAAACAACGTTTTTTCATTTAACACTCTTATCGAAATAAACTCCACAGCCCGCAACAACAACACATTTAAACGCTTTGTAAGGAAACAAATGAAATTAGCTCAAATACCTGAATTATGTATTGTATAGTATCTATCAATAGAAAGGAAATTTGAAACTGAAGAGTTTTCTTCTCCAGTAATGACATATAGATAGATTAAAATATTACAGGTAACAAAACTTTTCCATCAACAACATTTGATTACAATGACAATGCCGAGTTAAATGACCTGCTAATAGCTCTTCGCACACCATCTACACCAGTTACTTTACGAATTGTGAAAATGAAACGTAGTTTAAATGTCAAATTTGGCTTAAATTCATGTTATTTATCGAGTTAGGTATTAGTTCAAGTAAGTTGTTTATGTTATTTGTTTAATAAATCGTCGGAAATGGAGATAATAGTTTTACACTAATGTTAAAAGTTCTGCCTTCAGAACGGGTCCCAAGTACCAAAACTCCAAATCACCCAGATTCTCGGCGAGACTTCTGTCCCCCACATGGTGGATACGAACCCCAATGAAATACGTATAAAACAGCCAATGATCCTAATACTGGCAGTTTACAACTATGTTATTATGTTTACTGGCTATTTGAGATGTGCTGCAAAAAAATGTTTCTACCAGGAAAATATGGGTCTGTGTTTTGAAGATTTAGAAAACAAAGACACTCGCCAAAATGTTTGCTTGTTGATAATATTGGACAATTTCAACCATAATTTTAACAATAATAGCTGGACAATTAGGGTTTGTGTTTTCTTGGTTTGTGATATGTGGTCTGTGTTTCTAGGTTTGTTTTATCTAGACAAGCGTCTTCCAGCTCCATTGGACGTATTTTTATCATTTGCTTTATTGCTCTCTCGCTAATGCAGAACCACCAGCAGTAGTTCTATGTTTCCTTACTGGAAATTAATTACTTCGTAATAAGGCCTACATCACCAAAAATATGTGACCTGTTTCAAACCTATTCTATTTCATATATTTTCATATAATCCGAGGTGATCCTTTGAACCGAGCAGTATCTATGTTTTTTTTTTAAATACAGGAGCAAATCCAATGGGCTGTTGAAGAAAAGGCTGATTTCATAGTAGGTGAAACTTTTGGGTGGCTTGGAGAAGCCATGATTGCATTGAAGGCCATCCAGGAATTCGGAAACGGTATGTCAGTCAGCGTCATTGGCATGTCGGAACATTCTTCAACACTTTATATACCGGTAGAGCTATCTCGGCGACGAATTGAAGGAAACATATTACACGACAACGTGTAATGTTAACCGCCGGATATTTTGTGTGCATGCGCGGAAATCAACCAAACACCACATATTTGTAATAACAAACAACACATCAAACAAGCCCATTTCTCAGCTAAAATCCCATTAAAACAAAACATAGTTTGTTTCTTATTTACGACTTGTTGCAAATCATTCGCATTTCGACCGCTGTAAGTATTTTAATAATTATATAGCTTAAATGACGTCATCATATCAACACAACAACCGCCTTCAGACATATATCGTAAAGCTTGAATAACTCTGTCATAAGATTAAAGTCAATCCATGTGAGTTACCTCCTGTGAAAAGACCCACTCTATATCATTCTAAAATAAAATCAATTCCTCTTCCTATGTGGAGACATTCAGTTGTCTTAGTCCCGTCCACTATAGAAACTCTCGCGAGAATACGATTGACTCTATACCAGAGTTTATTTATGCTACGGCTGAGGTATGTTCAGACACGCCTTAATCTGTGTGTGCCCTTCAAAAGCAAAGAACGGTATACTGCTGTACCACTATAGTTCACGAAGTAGAAAAGCTTAAGTTGTGCTCTGGTAAAAAAGCTAAGGGACAAATCAATACCTATTGTTGGTGAGCGTCATTCGTTAAGAGCGCTTTGCCTTGTTGTCCCATAGTTTGTGTCATTACCGCTTCTTGATTTTTTGGTCGTCGACGTTGGATTTCTGCAAACATCGAGCTAACAGATTGGCAGCCATATTAAACTGCAGTTAACATCACAAGCGTAAAACTCCAAATGAAACAACCGTTGGAAATCATAGCGGCAAGCTACATGTATGTTTACAGGGACTCTCGGCAGTGACATTCATATATTATTATGCTTATATCAGGACTACGGAGTGTGATTACTCTGATTACCAATTTTAGTGGAATTAATTTAAATCTCATAGTATTCTGCGATTCCCTACCATAACCCTTCTTTATTACTTCTGTGTTAGGTCTACCGAGTGTGATTACTCTGACGTCACGTTACCATGACGTCACAGGAGATGGTGTTGATTTGGTTGAGGCTGTAAAACAGCTGCAAGAAGCGGGAGCCACCGTGGCCGGGTTGAACTGTGGACGAGGACCGCAGACAATGATGCCTGTTCTTAGGAAAATAAAACAGACCTGCAAGGTATGCATGTTTCTCTTACGAACGGATAACACGACAACTTATACATTAATATTTTATGTTTATGGACAAGGGTTTTGTCAAGACATTACATGTTCTTTTCTGAAGCACGGAGGTTTGCTTAATTTAATTATATGTTTACTAACAACAAGTAATTCCAGGAGATTACTCTTCCTAATCAATGGCTTTATATACGTCCTCCCTCTGCAGCCTCTGACAAAAGCAGCCTCATTTGTCGATGACTGAAGAATATAGTTTATTTTGATTCATCCAATAAAGATCCTCTATTAGCCTTATTCGTACCTACATACGGGAGATTGTTTTTCAGACAGTCAGTTGTAAATGCCCTCGGCCTAAGATACAGCCAAAAACGTCACAAATGGCACGACTCTAGTGATTTCCATCGCAGTAACCCTTTTATGGCCTTTCATTTGTTAGCGGATATAAACAATTTAAAGCATTGAATATATATATATTATTTTGTAGAGAAAAAAACCATTTCGCTAGTATCAGCTGGGATTCGAACTCAGTTATCTAGATGGGAGGACTAGCGCGCTTACTGACTGAGATATTAAGGTTCACAGTAGAATACCCACGAATCTATGATTTATATTGAAAGAAAGGCAGAAATAAAATTTTGCTTGCTTCTAGCCAGATCGAACCCGATGATTTTAGGCGTCCAGCAACCTATCGACCGGGCGACGAGGCTTGCGGCAGAATGAGCCACGACATTTGCATAGGCGAAAATTGTAGGTTTCTCTCTACACAAAGCACGGACATTTATGGTTTATATACATACATAACTGATGGCCAGGGAGCGCACAGGCGATTGGCTACTACCGATCCTCCTGTATGTATAGACACAAACAAGTTACATGCAACAGTTCACGTTAGCAAATTACTGATATAGTTATCAATCAATCATGCGAATGATAACACATTATTTTATATTTAGTCAAACTTAATATTAAATAGTCTGGTCTTGGGATTAAATTTGTTCAAATCAACTGGGATATATGCTATTGCTACTATAAGGTCATCTGTACATCTGTTGATTTTGAAGAACACAAACCAGGTTATATAAGGAGACACGAGTTAATTGGGTGATATGTGCTTGACAGACATAGATAAATCTCAGTGTTCTCGAGCGAATAACCTCATTTTTCTCAAAACAGATTGTATACAATCTAGTCCGTGAAAAACACTGCACCCCAATCTCCAATTGACCTGGATTATAGATTCGAATTTTGCAAACGAAATAAAATCATGTGAATAATGAATTGAGTTATGGTGGATACACAGCAGACAGTGAGACAGCTCTTAACGAAATACTACTAATAATAAAAACATGAGTACTACAAATTTATAACAATATAGTAGTCTCAGTCCAGGGCTGTTTCTCTTAAGTCCTTTTAAACTGTACATGATTTTAAATCAGTCCGTAACTTTGGGTAAAACCCTCGCCATTACGTTTGCCCCAAGATTTCTCGTGGTAGAAGTCTATTTTTCACCAGAATTACAAACACATTCATCTGCTTTAAAAACAATCTGCAAATGTGTAAAGTGGGTGTAAATAAAAATGAAAAGAGTTTTTATTTAAGAATAATTAAATGAATTAGAAAATGTAAAACGAACCGTATTACCTAGCAGCTGTATACAACACCATTCCATAATCCTAGTGTGTTTAAACAGTTATATTTACTTAATTTTATGACTCCCGCATGATCGAGATTCATTACCATGCCGTCTTTATTGTACACCATGGACAAAATCAAATGACCGTATGTCACACTCCCAAAAATGAAAATAAAAAATATATATATTTACAGTTAATCATCATAAATTTAAAAACCATTAGGGGCCTATGATATTTGTAATTGTTTTTACAATTGTATTTGCCTATTTTCAGCCATTTGCTATTTCGGATCATCACCCGCATTTCCTTGTATCGTCATTATATTGCATATACCAATACCGACGGCACAGTTTTCTTTCCAAAAGTTTGCCTGTTGTGCATTTTATCTAAACTTAAGGAACACCAGTCGATTGACATTACGGCTTTGTAGTATAGCTTATTATACCATATCCACCGTGCACCACACGCGCATATCTGTTATCCTAAATACAGTTATCCCAGTACTTCCGCCAGCTTATAGGTACAACTAATCGGTACAACGTAAAACTCAATATTAGAATTTTGATGAATCATGATCACAGTTGAAATCTCATCCTACAATTGAAATCGCTACTCTAGCAGAGAAAACTTTTCGCAGGACTGTAAATCTGCGTTCTGGCGGTGCGGTTTGTAGTTGCGATTTCAAGAGATTCGCCATCTTTGTGATATTTTTATTGATGGATATGGGGAATCTGTGATAGCTTAAAACTATATTCAGTTGCACAACGTTTAAATGGAAGCTACTCCTATCAGAAGATTGTTTTAAAGTACCCTCCACGTAAGGAGGTTAAAGAGACTTGCCTGGAGAAATGGGAACGAAACTATTGGCTTTTGACTTGCTTGGAGAAATGGGAACGAAGCTATTGGCTTTTATGTGTATGCTCACAATATAGCCATTGAATCATGTATAACTGTACTACACTTCATTATCCCTAACTTAGCCTACTACACCAAAGAATCACCAAAGTCGTTACCACAAATCATACCATTACAACGTGCCTTTATTAATAGCTCGCGAGAGAAAAGATGCAATGAGACAATATAGTGTTACGTTAAACGCCCGATAGCTTGCACCAAAGCTGTCTTTGAAATGTACGAGTTAATACTGGTCTACTGTTCACGTGACATGATTAATATTTCCTGTCTTTCAAGGGCCCAGTTGCAGCTCTACCAGTAGTATACAGAACTCGTTCAGATTGTCCAACCTTCCAATCTTTGTTACACCCAGAAACAGGTGAGTTAATAGTGTATACAAATTTGGTTAAAATTAGAATTTGATTTCAACCCACACTCAAGGACCCAGCTGAACATATACTTGCATTAACCTTGCCACAATATGAAACAGGTTTTATGATGTATCCAGTTCAACTTAGGACACATGGTTTTTATATGCGGGAGAACGTCACAGATTTTACAAGAATGTACAATGAAGAAGGACGAATCACCAACCATACCCCAGCATATGGAATTGGGCCATAACAAGGGTGCGTGTTGTTATATCGCATGGTTTCTTGACGTGTTTACAAGTGCAGATACAGCTTGTGTTCGAAAAGTGACATAGTGACAAACGAAATCAGCCATTTTTGTAATTTTAGTAGCTGTTATATAATTTATGTCGGTCAGTTTCCAATAATATTAGCCGAAACATTCAGTAACCATGTATTATTTTAAAGACATTTACAAAATTTGGTAAAGAGTTGTGCAGAAAATATTTTGTATTGGAAATAGAAATACAAATTGGATTTCATCATGCAGGGACGACAATTTTAATATTCATAATTGCCACCTTCAGAAAAATGTTTTACCGTAAACAATTGATACATTTTCAGGTGTAAGAGTTTTTCCAACAGAACTCGCAACACAGGCATGTGGACCTCAAGAAGTGGCAGAATTTGCTCAGCAGTGTAAGGAGATTGGTATTGAGTACGTCGGTCTTTGCTGTGGAAATGCGTCCTGCTACACCCGTGTCGTGGCGGAGGTTTATGGCAAATCTCCAGCAGCAAGCAAATTCTCACCAGATATGAGTCAACATTACACATACGGATCAGATCCAAAATTCGTGAAAAAAGAATCTGCAGAGTTGATTAAATTGGCTCACTTTGGAAAAAAATTGGAAAATTAACGTAATCATATCTTGCGTCTTCGTGTTCACCATTGTTCAACTTTATTCATTTAAAATGATTAAACTTGTTAGTATATTTATAATTTGTTGTTTTTTTTGGGGGTGACTTTTTAAAGTCCAATGTAATTGGATTGATCTACATCTGAATGACATAAAATCATGGTCCCTTTGTAATTATACAGCTGTAATATGTCTTGCTACGACCGCACAATTTACGCCGTTTGAGCGAATATCACTACATTTAGACATTCAAAATGGTACTAGGTTTATGACAAAGCGGGCTGTGCGTAAGGCATGGGGGCAAGCCCCTTCCAGTTTAACAGTTACACACAATCACCTTTAAATCCTGAATTGTGATGTTAGTTATCTATAATTTCCAAATGTTGGTTGTAAACACAAAACTTTGACTTGCAATTGTTTCTTTAATTCAGCCGACGAGCGATGTATGCGGTTAGCTGCGATTGGATAATGTGAACAAGGCCATCGACATTTTCCAGTCACAGCTAAGCGCATACATCGCTCGTAGGCTGAATGTTTACCATCAAATAATACATGTTACTAACATCACAATTCTGGTTTAGGATTTGAAGATGAACTATTTGTCTCACACATACATAGGTGGTATTCATATGTTTTAGGTCATTAGTGGACTTGAATTGTTTAAATTTTACCATTTTACAAGCTGGTTCAACTCCAGAGTCTCTGCACTTTATCCTTGTCTATAAACATAAACGGTCTCTATGGTACCGAGCCCCTGTGACCCTATCAAACATACGCCTATAATGTATGTAGGGCGGCGACAGGTAATTATATTAAAATGTAAGTGTGTTGCACGACTGGATCGTAATATTTTGTATATCTGGGTATTTAGGTGTTTTGTGAAACAAAACATGAATTCCTTTTATCCAATTATGGGTAATATATCTAGAATGCACTTTGATATCGGTGGCTCTCGTGTTTTTTCCCGACTGGATGTGGATCGACGTTATGCATTTATCACTTGAATCATGGATACATCTTTGTAATCATTGAATGGGAAGAGAATCATTATTCAATTATTAAACCTCATTAGACATCAAATCTAAGTGAGAAAAATAAGACAACATACAAAAAGCAGTAACGATTCAGCTCGAAGTCGATATTAGTGGGATACAAACAAAAAGCAAAATTGTACCTTGTGATTATCGTCTCAAATCACTAAGGTAATTTAAACTGTTTAATTAGTTTGGTGTAAAACTTTTGTGTCTTGGCAATGACAGCAGCTGTAAAACTACACCCAAGTTGAATGACGACTCAATATCTCGACAAAAGGAGAAAGGTTTGAAAGGTTTCGAATGTCTGGCTTGAGAGGAACTTGTGTGTACATGGAGGCTACACTTTGTGAACAACCCAAAGATGTCTCGTTTATGCACCCTCAGCGATCAATGGGAATGTATTTATACAAATAATTGTTTTGTCCGCTGACAAAACTAAATGGTTTCGGGGAGAATAAGGGAGCGACCGTTTCAATGGCTGAATGAAATAACAACTTTGTCGGCAACCAATCAGACTCTGTGCAGCATTTCATTTGATCTGTCACCGTCTAACTTCATCCGTTTGGCGATAGACCATAATTTAGAAGCAATCGGATTAACCTCGCGACAGTATCGTTACAGTGGTAAAATCACTACCGACGCTCGGCCCTGATAGATGTATAAATATTCCCCCAATTCGTACATTTTATTCGTCGGAAGCATATGATCAGTATGTCTCAGTCAAGTTAACCTATAGTGGATTTTGTGGTGAGTGATCTGCGTTCAAACATATACAGCTATTTGCTCATCGTTTAATATACATATGCACCGAAAATGTGTAATGAAATCAGAGAGCCTGCATTTAAGGTTATTTCACTCATCCGATCGACGACGTGTCAGTTATTTGGATGAAGTTATCCTTTATCCTTTATTCATCCGCTGTTGGGTGAACAGGTTTAAATCCAAGTTAGAGACCATTGTCCAGCATTACTGGGGGGGGGGGGGGGGGGGGGGGGGGGACTGGGTAGTAAACTAACCCAGAAAACACAGGACCTTCCGCTGGTTGCTGGCATATCAACCCACATAGGGTTTCGCGGGAAGCCCGTGAAACCAGAGGTGATGGGGATACGCTCCATATAGCGTACACTCTAGACCAGTCCGCCGCTGGCCATAAAGACAAGACAGGTTAATCACAAGGCGCAATACAAAGTCATAACAAACAGACCGGCTTTTTGTCGGCACACTCCAGTCCTACTTCAGAGGAAATTAACCACTCTAGCGCGAGAACAAAATGTGAAGTGCATAGCTCACTCCCCAGAGCAAACAAATCTATTCGCTGAATAAAATTTAGGTGTAAAGATTACTATAAAGAAATTTTTCCTGAGTCATTATGTGTATTTTGTAATGTGATCAATTTCATTTTGAGAATTTCGTGATAGCTTGTCTGTTATTTTGGCTGTCATGTATTAAAAGTTCTGTATTTTAATAACTATTTTTTGTGTAGTATTTTCCATATGTGTCGTATGTGTGTATTGAACAAAAATTATGTGCATAAAATACTCCAAACTATAGGCAAGGTAGACATGTTTACCAAGAGCTTATTAATAAAAGTAGGGCAAGGTGTCAATGACAATGAGAATAGTAATAAGAGAGATACGTGCATATATAGACATTAAACATGGCGTGACTTATATGTCACCTTAATATGCAACTGGAAGTATTCTTTTTTGAAACACTTTTGATCAACTCACCCTTAGACACGTTTAAAGAGCTAATTCCCAAATATTCAATGAATGTCGGAGTTGGGGGTTATGCCAAGTCGTTTTATCATTTCTATGTAAAAGAATTACACAGACGTGATGCAAATTTTCAGGTCTATTGTCATATTTCAAAGGAAACTAACCCTGTGATTTGAACATTTTGTTTTTGATGTTCAACTCTCTATATCGGAATAAAGGGGTCCTTTTTAAATAAAGCTTCGTTTCATTGAGGTCTGGCAAAAAGAATGGGCAAAATCGATTAAAACGATAGGCTTACGAAAATTTCTTTACCATTGAACAGATATTTTGCACGTTTTCTTTTCTTCTTAATTTTTTAAATGATTTAACAAAGTTGAAGAATTTTTATTTATACCTCTCCTCAATATTTATCAGTGCGTAAACGTCTTGTAGCTTTTCTTTTTTAGATACCGCCCGAACATCTAGGGTTCGGGGGTTTTCCTCTTGGCGTGGGTTGGGCAAGTACTTTGTCAATTTCGCCATGTAGACTGGCAGACGCGATAGCTACCCTTCTTTACACATGACTGTAAATAAGTATTGTTGTCTAATTTAAATTTTATTTATGTGAAAATCATCCATATGGAACCAAAATGCCTCAGGGTGGGCCTTTAAAATTGTATGTAACAATTTCACATCTAATCCTAAACAAAAGCAATCCGATGGACTTTATTACACAGATTCCCCGTGGAAAGGCTGCGTGTTTTGAAGCGATGGATCAAAATATGTAAAACGGAAAAACCACTCCCAACAGACATACTAGGCTGTGCTCTGAACACTTTCTTGTTGAATGTTTCGAGAAGAATATACTTCTCCAATTCGGCATATGTCCGACTGGCGTAAACAATTAAAACCAAGTACAGTTTTATTTGCAAATAGGCTTGGTTTGACAAGTTGTAATGAGCAACAACAACGTATGTCATCTGTCGCTTAAATCCTATACCAGAATTGTGATGTTAGTTATCAATAATTTCCAAATTTTGGTTGTAAACACAAAACTTTGACTTGTTTCTTTAATTCAGCCGACGAGCGATGTATGCGGTTAGCTGCGATTGGATAATGTGAACAAGGCCATCGACATT
>JARFOD010162414.1:0-25824 GCA_031763545.1 Mopalia muscosa | reverse complement strand
GTGTTGCAAAATTCACAGTAGTTTAGAAGTAAAACGGCAAAACGTAAAAACACTCTGTAGGGGGGGTTAGAGTATCCATAACTTGAAACCTGGAAGTTAGCTTCCTACTAAGACATAGAATATGATTGCATTTCATCAATATTCACTCCTACATGATAAATTTGAGAACATATTCACTGAATAACTTAAAACTTTTACAAAAGCTTCCCCCATTAAGACAAATTTTGAGATTTTATTTCTATAAATTTCGTAAAAACAAAATAGTGGTCATCGCATAATTATAATATATTTCTAATTTTGGAAATAGTTTCCTCCAATTAAGAAACTGATGGGATTACATTTCATTTAATTCCTTAAATAAAAATGGCTATCACTCAAATTCACATATTAACTTGAAACTTGACTTTTCTATTGACATGGTTGTATTTCACAAGTTTCACAACAAGTAAGGCTGACCTATCATATCGCACTAAAATGGTGATAAACACCACAACTTTTTTTACTCTTTGGTTGTTTGAAGAAAAAATAACTTATTAAACAAAAGTGGGACAAGAAGATTTGACTGGGATTATGAGCATATTTAAAATAAATAAGTGGTGGACCTGCTAGCTACTCATCTTGTTTTTAATATACTCTCTAAAGTCTGAACAGTATTGGAAAACGATTGTGACAGGACTTAAATATAGATAGGCAGAAAATGAGACGGTAATTAAATGGCCTGTAGCATATGCCAATCCTCTAACTAAATTTAATTTATCATGAGGTGTCCATCTTACTTTATTCAAGTTTAATTTTTTAAAATTTTATTATAAGCCCTGTCACAGGATGGCTGTAATTGTTTCCACAACAGAGCTAAAAAAAACTATACGGTCTATCTTTATGAAGCTGTGTAAGTACATTCATCATCAACTGTAGTTGTGCCTTTTGGTGTTATTGATTAAACATTTTTTTTTTTTATTATTATTATTTCCATTGACAAAGGGGCCCCGTGAGGGAGTGGGTGAGTCATGGCCCTGCAAAATACTCCCTCAGCTTCCTCGGTCGATCGTAAGAGGCCAGAAAAGAGGTTGCTTTCTGTTGCCCTGGTGTTCGCAGAGCTAAAGGGTAACGGGAAGCAGATCTGTATGTGATATTCTGTATGTGTGTCCGTCGTCATATAAGTGAAATACCCTTGAGTACGACGTTAAACACCAATCAAACAAACAAACAAACTTATTATCTAGGCCATTATTTGAGTGAAATAACCTTAAGTATGACGTTAACCCCCAAATCAAACAAACAAACAAAAATGATTTATGTTTAACTGATTTGGTCTGCTGGACCATAAAACCACAAAACTTACCAGATCAGTTATTTCGTTATTTTTGGGATAGCACTTTCTTTGTTTGTGAATCAAACCCACAGCCTTCAGAGTGAAGCACAAAATTGCCAGCAGTAAATGCCGGCCACCTAGACTGAGACGGGAATGTTCGCTACTTAGACTCTAGGGTCCATATTCATAAAGTTACTTCAGCATTTCTTAAAGTTAAAAAGAAATTCAAACATCATTTTAAATACCGTAAAACAATTTGGCTTCATTTTTGTACGATCCTGAATGAAAGATTACAAGTAAAATTTATAAAATGTCCGCTTTATTATTTCACATTAAACTTTTTTCATGACCAAATGACTGAAATTTGGCTAAATAATTCTTAAAATTAAGAAATACTTGAATAGAATGTCGGTTGGCTGAGTGGTCCACATTGGCTGGCATTTAGTGCTTACGTGTACTATTTTGTACCATCGTGGGTTAGGTCTCCACATGCAAATTTTTAACCAAACTAAGAAAGTGCTATTGCAAAATAATGGATAAACCGTTAATATTCACTTTTTAATCGACACAAAAATTATTTCAAGACTTTGATCGTCAATTTGCTAACAAATCTCTGGATAACGCCATGGTAAATTTAACACATTTCAAATTTAGATCACAATATAATTCAACATTTTGATAATTTGTTTAACCATTGTTCTAAATCTTAATTTGAGCAGTTTGCTTTTGTCCAGTTGCAGATGTTGAACTGCTAAATAACCGACTTACACTGCAGCATCACATGTTCTAGTATTGAATGTTTAAACGTGCTTTGTTTAATAGTTATGAACTTATAAACAATTATTAGGGCTTGCATGGAGTTGATATTCTATTTTAATGCAAACTACTCTTGCCAAAATATTGCTTGGTTTATGTAGACCCTTTCAGGCCTAAAAAAAAATGTCATGTGTCCTCTAACCTGACCGACCCTACGAAATTGCGAGTCTAAACTTTTAATTGGCTTTTTAAAAAGAAAATTTAAAAATAAAAAAAATTACAAATTTGAAGAAAAAAAAATATATTTTTTAAATTTTTATATAAAAGACCTTTACAAAATGACATAGTTTGATAGCAAACTCACTTTTTGTAATGTTTTTGGGCCATACAAGCATCTGTATCATGTGGTATTTAATACTGTTTTTGTACATGTACAACGTCGACAAAAAAAAAGTAGTTGACAAAATAAATAAGAAATCCTGCCTGCCTAGCCCAATTTTTTTTCGGCCGAAACACAGCATTTTTTTTTTTTAGGCCTTATGTGTTGATTCTCACACCATTTTCAGTTCAGATTTGAAACTGTGGGTTTCAGTGTTGATAATCGATTTTTAGAACACATTTATTTTAATATGCTGTAACCATAAGGCTCAATAAATTAGTTGACCGAGTAGAAAAGTCCCTGAACGGTGGCTCATTTTATAAAAAAATGTTTATCAAAATGATCCCAGTGGATTTTTTGCCAACCCACCGTGGAAAGTCTTATAAAAATGTTAAATAAAACTTTTAGAAAACCTTTTAACATGAGGTACCTGCCATCAGTCCTTCTGTCGACCATCGGGTATATGAGGGAGTGGCTCCTGCAAGCAGGGGTGGTTTTAACAAGGTTTCCTCTAGCTTTTCCACCATAATTAGTCAAGGAACAGTATGAAGTGGACAATCTGTCATCATACAAGTGAAATACCCTCAAGTATATCTTTAAACCCCAATCAAACAAACAAATCTTTTACATTTACTGTGCATGTTGTACATTTATTCACATTTTTTTTTAATGCTTTTTAATTAACTTTTGTTTATCTGTTCATCTATCAACCATTAGCAGCATGTTTTCATATTTTATACACAAATATGTTGATTAATCTCGTTGCTAAACAAATTTATATAAGGTAGAATTTTTTTAAATCAATTTTACAGCTGAAGCTATTAGTACATGTACATCCAAGTTTCTTTCTCCAGCATTGTTTGTAATGATATGTCCATTTTGATTCTTTTCAATTCTTCTTTATTTCTTACTTCTGTTTGGAAAAAAAAAGAAAAGATTTAACTAGTAGTATTCTGGATGTTTGTTAAGATGTTGTTTGTTTAAATGTATCAACTTTTTGTCATTTTCTTTTACTTTTTTGTTCTTCATTCATTGCATTCTATGCTGTTAATTAAAATGCCTCGAACAGAACTTTTTTTTATTCTTTCTGTATGGTTATATTCATTCTTTATTTAATTATTTTATTTTACTCTATGAAAAGCAAACTAAAAGAAGCGAAGAAGACAAAAACTGCTCCTGCCCTTGTCGCAGGAGAGCCACTCACACACGGACAGAAAATGCCACCTTCAACCAACGCAAAACCAGCCTTTGTCAAATCACTAACAGACAGTCAGACTTTAGATAGGAGAAACAACTCCCCAAAGTCACCACATCCACCGTCGTCTTTAGCCAGTCCAGTAGAGAGTGTCTATGCTACAAACCCTAGAAAACCAGTGAAGTCCTCTTCATCCAATACCGTCACTAGTCCTAAGCCTTCTTGCAGTCCTAAGCCTTCTTGCAGTCCGACTAAGCCCAAGGCACAACCGCTAGCTAAGAAACTCTCTGGTACCTTCTCAAAAATTGCTGTCCTTAGCAATTTCTTTGAGCGCAAGGCGGCTGTGGTCTCTGTCAAAGCTCCTCCTCCAAGCCTGAAGTCTGGATTCCTCAATTTCCCTGGAATTCAGATGAAATTTCAACAGTCCAGAAGTGATAAGTAAATCTGGAGGCTTTAAATATTCAGCATGCTTTGCTGTGTTTTGTTCGTGAAATAGATAGCTCAGGGCAGGAAGCATTGGCTGCAGCTATAAATAAACATTTCGTATAATTAAATCTGTATGTCGGTAGTTCTAAGCCTGGAATCTTGATTATATATCTACAAACGTTTTTAAGAAAATAAAAAAACAAAAGAGTTGCATGTCTCCACCAGGATATTGAATTGGTCAGTCAGTAAGTAACGAGTGCCTGGAAACTACCAATATTACTGCTTATGTAGATGTCCTCAGCAACGGATTCCTGATGGCATGTTGTGTGCGATTAACTTTACACATTAACATTTATTGTTTTTGCCAATTTAGTTTTCCTCTTGATTTATTATTGCCTTTTTATTAATCTGAATCCATTTGTTACAGATCTAATGTTTAACAATGATTGTATAATTTGTTATGCTATTTCTTAACTATTTCAGAATTTACTGAGACAATATTTTGTGTTGTTCAGAAATTATTTTCGATTGAATATGAACATGTATTGATGTTGTTTGTGCCATTTAAAGCTTGTGGCTGCAAGCTATTGTGCTACATTTATGTATGAATGGGGCTAATTTACAGTTTGTCAGTTTGGTTCCAAATAAGGTGGGGTAGTCAGCTTTTATCAGCAGTGGGTTAGATTGCTGGGTGGGTTAGCAAGCTGTGTGGGGTAGCAGGCTGGTCAGGTTGACCGTGGCCTTAGCTTTGTGATTAGCGTGGACACTGACTAATCCTACTTTGATGTACCTTTCACTGTATCGAGTCCTACTGTCAACCATCAGGTATATGAGTGAGTCACTGGATGTGGCTTCACCAATTGTACAGTTGGGTTTTAAGAGGTTTGTAACAGGCACAGAATAGTGTTCAGTGGATAATCTGTCATCATAAGCGAATACCCGTCAGTACAATGTTAAACCCCTGTCTATCAAACAAACTGATCAGGTTTGTGTAGGCATTTGGGAGGGAACTTTCTGTTGCCTCCCAAACAGAAAAGTCCTGTATTTGTCCCGTCCTGTCTTTGTTTGTTGCCAGTGGTGTTGAGGGTGCTTTCCTTCGCCCATTAGGCTAGCACGTCATCATATAAGTGAAATACCCATGAGTATGACGTTAAACCCCAATCAAACAAACAAATAAATCTGTTGCCCTAGTGCTCTCATAGCCAAAGCCCAAAGGGCAATCTGAAGCCGATGTATTTGTGATGGCTATGCTAACATCCTAATATTTCCTTTGCCCATATAGATTACAGACCATAACATGAGTGAAATAACCTTAAGTATGGCATTAAACCACAAATAAACCAGCATATCAGGTTTGTGAGCATGTATCTCTCACAACTTAGTGGCAACACAAAGCTTATCTGTTTGTGTTATCTTTTTATTGTGTGTTCTGTTTTGTCATTGTTTGTTGGCAATGACAACAAAACGTAATCGCTCTTTAAGTTATGGTATACTTGTTTAACTAATCCCATATTGTCCTGTTTTAACCAGAGTAAAACAAGAGTTAGTTGACGGTGTAATCACCACTTACCTCTGTGAGTGTGATACTGATGACTGCATGTGCCGGTAAAATATTTTAGCTTTGCTGCCTTTACTGGTTGAGTTTTGTTGGAGTTTTGATTATTGTTGGTTGATTTGGTATTAATTTATTAATTATAAATCTGATTTGTAATAATCTCCCATAAAATAAGTTCAAAACTATTCCTGTATGTAAACAGGCCCGCAGCTGTGGCTAGTGGTAGCGTGTGCGCTTCCTTATCATGCTCCTATTTACCGTTTACGAGATCTAGTCAGTCTGTCACCATCAGGTGTATGAGCGATTCACAAGAAGTGGCTCTGGCAATCGCAGGGATGGTTTTTATAAGCAAACAATCCTGTATGCAAACCCTGAAAGCTTACCTTTAAGAAAGCAGAAAATGATAAGAGTTGTTTGAACAATGAACAAGGGATTGTTGAACGAGAGTAACTCTTGACGTTAAAAAGGTCCATTGAGAATCTTGCCAAATCTCGTCATTTTTTATTCTTTAAATTGATTTTATAATTATTTTTATATTATTGTTTGATGCATGGTTTTGCCTGGTTTGTTTCTTGACTGATAAATTTCTTCCCATGGTTGTTTTGGGGAAAGAATTCTTAATGTGAGCGTTTGACCATGTCAAGACATTTATTTGACGACGAGTAAACATTTGAGTAGATTTTTTATCCATTTTCAACAATGTCTACCTCTTTAAATTTTGTTTAAGGTCTATGTCATTGCAATTATTATTTATTCATATTCCTACATTAATAAGTTTTTTTCAAAATATGTTTGGCATACAAATACACATACTAGTAAAATATCACACCCTTATATAAGGTTTGTCACTACCTGGAGAAATTTATTTAGCATATTCTCTTTGTTGATGAAGATCGTTTTGTTCTGGGCGTAACAGTGCTGTCTTTACTTAGCTTACATGTAGCAAGAAGATTCATTTTGCAGCAAAAAGAAATAGTGAGCATTTCAAAGTTTTGTTAATATCAATTACTGGTTAAACAAACCTGGTCATTTAAATGAAATACCCTAACCTATAACTTATATTTTGTTGGGTCATTGTTTTTAATAAATCAATATTCCTGTGCCAATATGATTGATTTTTATAACTATAGTTTGATTTTCTCTATGTGTTGTAGTGTGCAAGCTAAAGAGATGAGACAGGAAACCTATAAACAAGGGTATGTAGAGTCTCTGGTCTCTCCACCCGGTACCCATCCTTCCCCGAGTGCTTCGGACACCACAAGCCCAAAGAAACACTACTCATTGAGAAAGTGCAGCCTCATACAAGAGGAGTCCATCGATGAAGATGAAGAAATGGACATGGACGTAGAAGAGAGCAGGTCGATTAGGTCCTTGGAATCTGATGAATCTAAAATACGCAGACAACCCGACACATTGTTCAGCTGCGAGGAGCTACCAGCGCGTCGTCCTCTCCACACAGTCGCCAGTTCTCCGCAACTCTTAAACCAGATCAACGAAGAGCGAGAATGCGATGAGGACGATGATATTGTGCCAATTAAGCTCTCAGCCTCGGCTCTGAGAAGTCGCCAAATGTTATCTTCGCCAGAAATGATGCGAAAGTTCGAACACAAAAAACGCCGTGGCGCTGGTTCTCGAGGTGCCAGTTGTAGCAGTTCTGATGCCAGTGATACAGATGACACAGATGGAAGGTCACGTAAAGAAAAACTCAAACATAAGATCGTACATCGCAGAGACAGTAGTGATCATTCTAGTGACACGGATGCTCCTGGAGGTCAGGGAGGGAATCTCGGAGGTGGGTCAAGAATGGGTAGTGGTGGGGGAGGAAGTGGGAGCGGCCGTGGGTCTAGTCATGATAAAGGTTCCGGCAAGGATTCTGGGAAAGGGTCGAGCAAAGATGGTGGGTCGAGTGGAGGCTCGGGTCAAGGTCAGAACAGGCAGTGCAGGTCTTTACCGAGTGTATCGTCAGCCTCATTCTCAAATCTCTCTTCCCAACTTCCCTTAATAACGGAAAGCACAAACAAGCCAAAACCTAGTAAGCTCCCGTCGAGCAACACCAGCGTTGCCTCGACTCTATCCAACCTTAGTCTAGCTAGTGAATTCAGTAACGGGCTTAAGTATATTGTAGACGTTGAGCCTCTGGACACTGAGTATGATGAGAACGCACCCCGAGTTGTGCCACCCCGTGCACATCTTATCGAGGTGAAACCTAAGGAGGTGTACTACGAACAAGGGGACCGCTCAAAACATCGCCACCAGGAGGACATTATCTCTGTCTGCTCAGCAGATTGTTCGCTAAACCAGCGCCGTGGACGTAAATCCTCCCCCAAAGTGAAAACGGACATTAACAGTAATGGACTACAGCCGTTTAAAAACACTCAGTCAAATCAGCTGACTACTGTGAAGGTAGAAACAAAATGCTGCTCATTAATATGATTCCGGTATTTTAATGTGGTGTTAAATTTTAAAATGAAGAAAAATGAAAGTCAAGAAGGTCTGAGTAGAAAAAAACTACACATAGCAGTTTCTAAAAAAGATGCCTTTGTGATAATGAATGCCCTGGTTATCTCGGTGATTCAGTTTTAAAATGCATTCCTCATGCCATATAGATGGCACATCCAGACAAAATTAACAGGGTTTATACTATCTTGCAACTCCTTACAATTTCGTGAAAAATCAAATTAAACTTTCCTCTACTGGAATATCCTGGAAAACCATTTTTTGCTACTCGAAATTCAGTATATCAGAAAGACTTTCACCATTAAAATGAATACCGTTCTGATTGTGGTTGACAAAAAAAGAACTAAAATTGTGGTCTGTTTTGGGTTTCCTTGAATACCCTGCAAATGATGCTCAACATGTACTTTTTTCAATTAATGAAATCTTGAACATTTTTGACAAATTTTTAAAATCAATAAATCATACCTTAACTTTATAAAGTAAAATCGTCCTGGAAAACCCAAATTTGGTCCTTGAAGACTACTGGAAAAGACGTGGAATATAAAAAATGTAATTCTGTATATACATTTACCTCTATTCAGCAACTCTCCTTAAAAATAGCCTATGGAATGAAAATTACACCATAATATAATGTCACTCATTCATCTATGGCAAGATTTAGTAACTCTTTTTAAACAAAGGACATTGTGTTTTAAAACTGCTTGCTGCTGTTTTTTATATTTAGACTTCCTTTATTATATTTTCTTCTTGTATAAGTTCTCGCATATTATATAATATTCTTGATTATTCTCTAAGCAATATAACGTTGTATTAGGCTCAGTAATGCATGTATTCCGCTGTATTATAAAGAGCATCGGACATCTCTGAATAGATCCCTGATGTTTACGACTAAATGCATTGATTTCCACGGACAGATAATTACAATCGTCTATCACATGTTACCGATTATTAATGTTTTAACATATTCAAGGTGAATATTT
Organism: Mopalia muscosa; assembly: GCA_031763545.1. Classification (NCBI taxonomy): domain Eukaryota; kingdom Metazoa; phylum Mollusca; class Polyplacophora; order Chitonida; family Mopaliidae; genus Mopalia; species Mopalia muscosa. Next base: position 16,764 of record JARFOD010162414.1, on the reverse strand, counting down.
CTCCGGATAATCTCTTATGATATTCAGATTACATGTACACATAAGATTTCCTTCTTATATCTGTCTGTTTATTGTGTCGTGTGGCTATATATAAGTCTAAAACCATCACTGTCTATGATATGCATTATCTACTTTTCGTACACTGCCTACTTGAACAGATTTGTCACAAATTACAAAATACAAACAAAAACACTTTTTCCCCCCTTGTTCCATCTATTTATCAATATTGAGGACATTATCCATCTGCAGAACTTGTAATGGCGCTACAAATTCCATTGCTAAGACTGTGTATATTATGCATTATATACCTTTACCTAAACTACCTACTTGAACAGAGTTGTCACAAATTAGGAAATACACACAACCCCCCCCCCCCCCCCTTGTTCCATCTATTTTATCAATGTTGATAATACTGATTTTAGTCATTTGAACATTATCCATGTGCAAAACTTGTAATGGCGCTACAAATTTCCAATATCAGGACTGTCTATGATATGCATTATCTACCCTTAAGTAATCGACATGTACCTACTTGAACAGATTTGTCACAAATTACAAAATACAAAGAAAAACACTTGTTTTCCCTTCCCTTGTTCCATCTATTTATGTCTTCTGTTAAAACTTATAATTAACTTAATTTGTCGTCATTTGACCTTTTAATATAGCCAGCTCTATAATTGTGCTTATTCCGGTTGAAGACATTTGTTTTGTATGTGTCAGTATTAGCAATATGAACTTAAAGGATGTGGGTCGATTTTTTTGTAGTATTACAAATTACCTCTGCAAAAGTCTTGCTAGAATTTAAAACTGTATTTATTGATGACATACCGGTAGTTTGTTGTGTCTTTTGGAAAAGGAATATTAAAACAATTTTTATTTAGTTTGGATGTTATTTCTGGATAACACTATCTTAGTATGAACAGATTCCCAGTCAGACAAAACGGAGACTATAAATAGGGATGAATAAGCAATGGTGACCTCCCCCTTAAGGGATTTTGTCAAAGGTGCTACCTACCGCGTTGAAATTCTGATTTTTCTGCAAATCTATTTTGTATGAATACAGGATTTTCCCCTGTGGTCTTCATGTATGTCAACAACATACTATTGTCCTAACACAGTGAGTATAAGCATAATGGTAGGTAATATTTCTCTAACATTCAACCGTTGAAAATGTGTGGAAGATATGTATGAAAAGAGTCCTAGAAAAAACTGAAAAGCAAAGGAATCGCTCTCATGCACATTTTGTTTACTGGGAAACTTGCATTTATATTTGCAGAACTTTCTGCTGCTGACAAAACACCAGAAAGTAACATGAAAGTCTGATTTTTAATTGATTCTGTAAGTTGCATTTAGAAGTCGGGAGTACATTAAACATGGAAAGACTTAGTATGGATAACAACTACTTAATTTATTGGGTACCACGTTTCTAGCTCATTTCAGAGATCATTTTCAAGTACTTGATAACTATCTTTGGAATGAGATAGAAACCAATATATCCAATAAATTAAGGAGCTGTTTTATTGGTGACTTAAAAAAAACCCAGATATGTGCTTAGTTAATGCTGATTTATTTTTGTCTACATAATGCAATAAATAACATAATGATAATCTGTAACCATATATTGTAGTGAGCTGTATATAATATGTACTCAATCTCATTGTTGAATATTTTCTTAAGAACTAAATTCAGAGCTTCATGTTTGAAATAATCAGGAGAGCTGAAAATCACTCCCCTGGTTGGTTTTAGGAGAGTTTTTTTATTATCTAGAAGAGTGAATTCTATTGTTAAATTGGTCAGTCTGAAAGAATTGAAAACGGTGTACCTAAGTCTAGTACCTAAATTTTTTAGCTTGAGGTAAAGGTGACTGATCACTCTCCTCAAATGTGAAGCCCTGAAATTACTGTAGGCAAGTTACGGGTATTTTTATTGTCATTTTGTGTTTAAAACCTCATCTGTACATATATCATGGTGTATCATCAGTTAATGTTTGGTTGTAATGTGTATTAGTGTTGTGATGTAGGTAATCTTCATAGGTTTGTATCCTGCAATAGCCTTTCCTTGGGGTCATAATATTATAACGTTTTAAAGGGTATCAGTTTTATGGGAGTTCTGTAGCCGTCTGGCTTAGGGCAGTTTGTTCGAGGAGTAGCAATGCTGTCTTTACTTGGCACTAGAGGAATATTAAGTTTCCGACATTTTAGAATCACTTCACATCTTGGCTGTGCTAGTGTGAATTATTGTTTGAATACACTGCTGTCATATAAGTGAAATACCCTAAAGCACAGCATAAAACACCAATCAATCAATCTAAATCCTGTAGCTCGCCTGTCCCACTTTTTTAAAACGTCCGGTTAACCAATAATTTTAATCCAAGCTTATTCAACATTACAACCCTTGGCGTACTGAGCCACTAAAAGCCAAATCTGCTTTCAAGCAATTGATTGACTGCCTGAGAACTTGCTGCCATCCAATCAGATGGCTTGTCAAAATAAGAGTCGGCTTCATGTGTATTTGAAAAGTCCTTTACCATGGAAAAATCCCGAGCAAATTAAGCCACTAAATTGGAATATGGTCATTAAGTATTACGCAAATAAATAGACATTTTACTTGTAGCATTGAATTTTTTCAAATGTAAAAAGGCATCTGCTTTAAGGCTTGTCTATCTATTGTCTATCTATGGAGCAACAAGACTTCATCATACGATATCTGTCAATTTTCTTCCCTTTTGCACCTCAATATCTGTACAGCTTAAACAATGTCAGTCACAGTAAGTTGGCAAGGGAGGTAATTAAATCATTGCAAGGCGGTCCTCTAACATCACAACATTTGGGATAGAGGTGCTTTGAAATGATGTCACACACTATTAAAAAAAATCCCATATACGGACTGCTCTGATGTCAGACGGCCTGCAACGCCCCTTTTTTTATATTGGGAGATCATTTCATTTGCCATGTAAAAAGATCAATTGGATTTTAAAACAAAAAGATGTATTGGGGCCCGATAAAACCAAATTTTCACATCCTTGTTTCATCCAAGAAGTGCATCTGCCTCTATGCTGGCTATTCTAATGCTGGGAAAATCCGGCCCAACCTTGTGTGTCCTTGTCATGTTTTCAAGGTCAATTATTCCAAGATGTTTGTAAATAGTGTTAATCTCTGATCAAAAGTGCTATACATAATCAAGTGTTCATTGATTGTTATTTGGTATTCATGTCACACAACCGGTGATTAAACTTGTACTGATAGGGTTAATTGTGTCTGTCATTATTAAGCTAAGTTCAACTGTTGAGGTTGAACAAAGCTTCCTGTTGCCCTGGTGATCTCAGGCTAAGGGGCAACGTGAAATGGATTTTTTGTCATAGTCAATGCTGTACATTTAAACACCTCATTTTATTACACCATGTATTTTCCTTGTCCTTTATCATGTTTTTTTTTTTTGCCCTCTGGTTTAGGACTGTTTTTTGTTTTTGTTTAAATAAGGATTTTTGTGTCTTTTAGAAAGTATATAAGAACAGTCTTTTCATTATTTTTAGTTTGAACAGATTCTGGTTCTGAAAATTTTGCAGACTGGAACCCGCCGGGAATTGAACCCACAACCCTCAGAGTTAAGCACCAAATCACTAGCAGTAATTGGTTGATTATAAATGATTATAAACATCAACCACTTTTCTCCACAATGATTAAGTTATAAATTTCAAGTTTGTTGGCACCTGTGACCACTTGGTCAAGCCTACATCAAGTCTTCCCTGAAGTCCCTTTTAACATTAAAAACAAGATTCCTTCAATGATGTTGAGATAGACGATGTTTACTGACATTTGTCTTTTTTTCTGAGCAGTATTCCTGCTCACAGAGCTGTAGGTATGGCTATGCAAGAAAGTTTATTCTTTTCAGCATAATTTAACCTTCGTTATTTATGTCTATATCATTATCTGTCATTTTAATTTCTATAGAGAGCTGGCCTCTTTCATTTCTTTACAAATCATACTATCTTTCATTTATTTTTTAGATCAACTTTTATTTCCATTTACGTTTTAATTCCAGCGTTTTGTACTCATTATATTTTTTACTTTCCCACATTGACTTGTACAGTAGTCTTAATGACTTGTTAGGTTATTTTTCAATTGTAATGATAATATTTATATTTGTATATCTATGTATATCTGACATATATATATAGATTGTGCGTTATCATGATTATCATAGACAGGTTATTAAACTCTATTGTATGAATATTTGTGAGTCTGAGAATAATTTATTGTATACTAGTCCTTTAGGAATGTACATAATATGTATGTAGAATAGGTGAAAAGAGTGTCAGGTTACTAAACGATGTCAGTAAATATAAAGCTGGGGTAATTAAAGCTGGAACAAGGCTCTACTGATATAGATCAGTATTAGAACTCAGTAGATTTTCCCTATAACGACTGTTTTCTTGCCCCGGTATATTTCTGTGATGCTAACAGTCCTTGTGTATACAATAAACCATTGTGGAACCAAATCAATCCCTATGTGTCTCTTAATCTGTTATGTATTTTATTATTATTTTTTTATTTTTTTTTTATTATTTTGTTGTTTGAGAGTTACAGTGACACCTTTGTCTAGGTCCAGGTATACCTTTGCCGGAGATATTATTTTATTTTAAAAAATTAGATTGCAACAATAGGCATTTTCGTTAAGCACGGCGAAATGATTGTCTAGAATTTTGTTTGACTGGTACATTGGTGAAGTTTCATTTAAGTACAAATTTTGTCCACCTTAAATCGTTCACGAATTTAGTGAACATAAATTGTAGGTAACGGCTTCACCAAGCTTAACAAAAATTTCCAGTTGAATGCACCTAACATGTTTTCACCTCTCAGCTCAAAATGTGTGATTTTATAATTATTGCGTATTCAAAAAGTTGATAAAAGATGACAACATTATTTACAACAGCTGTATTTTGACAATCAAAAAAATACAGGTATCTACCTGGGCACGGTCTTAGCCAGAAATCAAAAGTAGGGTGTCCAAAATGGTAATTTTGCTTCACTTTTCAAATAACTGGGTGTCCAATGTTGACAATTTTCCTATCTCCAGCATGTTAAAATTTCTTAAAACAGGGTGTCCAAATGTGGCTTGGTGGTTAATTTGTGTCTTTGCTAATCCTACTTCGATGTATCATTCACAAGATCTAGTCTGTCTGCTTACCATCGGGTATTTGAGTGATTCAGACAAGTTGGCTCAGGCAATTGCAGGGGTGTTTTTTGTGAGTTTTATTGTGGGTTTTCCCCCACAATTAGGCAAGTAACAGTGTTAAGTGGACAATATGTCATCATATAAGTGAAGTACCCTGGAGTACGACTTTAAAGCCCAATCAAACAAACTAAACAAATCCTTTGGCTGGGAAGTGAATCCTTACACAATTAATGGCCAATCATTCGTTAAAGCGATGCTCCTCTCTGCAATAAAATACAAATAGGTAAAAGGTGCAAAATTTCTTGTGTTGAATTATGCTCTCTAATTCTCTTATTGAGCTATATCCATTTCATAATTGAATCATAAGCATTGGGTATCGATATTGCTTAAATTACAGTCAAATTCACCCAAGGGGCCAAGTCAATAAACAGAAGAGCTCTACATATATTGACCATTGATTGATGACTCAACTGGTACTTGTGATCCTTTTTAAAGGATGATAACCAGAGTTACGATCAGATTATGAAAATGGAAATTAATGTATTGTATTATACAAAAAAAGTTTTACTTATTTATAGAATATGGTTTTTGGGTGGTCTTCTCCTTTAAACAGAAACAAAAAAGCAGGTTATAACCATAGTGTGTCTGTTACCTGAAACAGGAACGCAAAACCTACTTTTACCCACGGTGTGTCTGTTATCTGAAGCAAGAAACCCAAAGCATCTTTTACCCAAAGTGTGTTGGAACACTAACTCAGTTTTTACCCACAGTGTGTTTGTTACCTGAAACCGGAACTCCAAAGCAGCTTTTATCCACAGCATGTTTGTTACCTGAAACGAACAACAATGCAGCTTTTACCCACAGCGTGATTGTAACCCGAAACAGGACCTATAAAACAGCTTTTAGCCACAATGTGTTTGTTACCTGAAAAGGAACTACAAAGCAGCTTTTACCCACAGTGTGTTTTACCTGAAACAGGAACACTAAACTCGATTTTACCCACAGTGTGTGTTTGTTACCTGAATCAGTAACACCAAAGCAGCTTTTACCCACAGAGTTTTTGTTACCTGAATTAGGAACACCAAAGCAGCTTTTACCCACGGTGTGTTTGTTACCTGGAACAGGAACACCACAGCAGCTTTTAACCACGGTGTGTTTGTTATCTGAAACAAGAACACCAAAGCAGCTTTTACCCACAGTGTGCTTGTTACCTGAAACAGGAACACCAAAGCAGCTTTTACCAACAGAGTTTTTATTACCTGAATTAGGAACACCAAAGCAGCTTTTACCCACGGCGTGTTTGTTACCTGAAACAGGAACACAAAAGCAGCTTTTACACACAATGTGTTTGTTACATGAAACAGGACCTACAAAGCAGCTTTTACTAACGGTGTTACATGAAACAGAAAAACCAAAGAAACTTGTATCCACACTGTGTTAATTACCTGAATCAGGAACACCAAATCAGCTTTTATCCACGGTGTGTTTGTTACCTGAAACAAGAACACCAAAGCAGCTTTTACACACAGTGTGTTTGTTACCTGAAACAGGAACACCAAAGCAGCTTTTACACACAGTGTGTTTGTTACCTGAAACAGGAACACCAAAGCCGATTTTACCCACAGTGTGTTAGTTACCTGAATCAGGACCTATACAGCAACTGTTAGCCACACTTTGATTGTTATCTTAAACAGAAACACCAAATCAGCTTTTTCCCACGGTGTGTTTATTACCTGAAACAGGAACACTAAAGCAGCTTTTATACACGGTGTGTTTGCTTATCACTAAATCTTAACCGGCTCAGGATATTTTATATAAAAACCAAACATAATAATGACTGATGCATTTTTAACAGATCGATCGTTTCTAAAGTCTTTCTTTCTTTCTTTCTTTGATTTTTGGGGTTTTGTCTCTGTATTCCATCTTTCTTTCTTATTTGTTTTCTTTTCTTCTGATCTCTTCTGCGCTCAAAGATTCATTTTATTCCCCTTATACCGCCGGTAAAACCAGAGCACCATGCAGTATAATGGGGAGTGGTTGTTGTTGTTGGAACCTTCCCCCAGCATTCACTTTAAAACATACTATTCTCATTGAAGAGGATAAAACACGACGATAGTTGTAAAAAGAAACACAAGAATTCAGAGAACCATAATCTCTCATGAAAAGTAGGTCAATAAAAACTAGGGCAGGGCAGGTGCGCGATAATCAACAAGTTATGAATGACCCGAGTAGAGTAACAGACAGAAATAATTATAACCTGCCAATTTGTTTAGGGTATTTTTTTTCAACGGTAACTTGCAAACAAAATAGTGTAGGAGTACAGAAAGGCGCTAATGTTCGAGTTGTGTGCTTGACAAACTGCAGTTAGCGTTTGACAAAAGCTGGCCGGGTTTTATGACACACAAGACAGGAAAAGAATACAACGATAATACAAACACACGTGAACGTATATTACCTATTGACATCTTTTCAAAGCTGGCCAAAAAGGATTCCGATTTTGCAAAAGATTTAAAGAGATCAGCACGTGCTTCGTGTCTCATGCCGGAAATAGGAAGTTCGTTCTTTTAAAGTTACTTTATTTAAGTGCAAGTACATTTCTTCATAAGTTTGGGTCACTGAACCTCCTGCAGAAAACTTTGTTCCTCAGAGAAAACACGAAATAACAGTTTTATCATAGTTAATGATGTTGCTGCAAATCAATCAAAGAGAACCAAATGAAGCAAATATGAATTGTTTAATAAAATATTCCACCAATAAAATGTATCCTCTAACAAGAAAATGTATTCACTAACAAAAAAAGTGTACACTCTAACAAGCAAATGTACACTCTAGACAGAAAATATACCCTCTAACAACAAGGAAAATGTAACCCCTAACAACAAGAAAATGTACCATCTAACAAGAAAATGCACCCTTCAACAACAAGAAAATGTACCATCTAACAAGAAAACACACCCTCTAACAACAAGAAGATATACCCTCTAACAAGACAATATATCCACTAACACAAATGTGTACCCTTTAATAAGAAAATGCCCTTTCTTACAAGAAAATGTTCCCTCTAACGACAAAAATGTTCCCCCTAACGAGAACATGTTCCCCCTAACGAGAAAATGTTCCCCCTAACGAGAAAATGTTCCCCCTAATGAGAAAACGTTTCCCCTAACGAGAAAACGTTTCCCCTAATGAGAAAACGTTCCCCCTAAGGAGAAAACGTTCCCCCTAAGGCGAAAACGTTCCCCCTAACGAGAAAAGGTTCCCCTAACGAGAAAACGTTCCCCCTAACCAGAAAACGTTCCCCTTAACGAGAAAACGTTCCCCTCTAACGAGAAAACGTTCCCCTCTAACGAGAAAACGTTCCCCTTAACGAGAAAACGTTCCACTCTAACGGGAAAACGTCCCCCTCTAACGAGAAAACGTTTCCTTCTAACAGAAAAAACGTTCCCCTCCAACGAGAAAACGTTCCCCTCTAACGAGAAAACGTACCCCTCTAACGAGAAAACGTTCCCCTCTAACGAGAAAACGTTCGCCTCTAACGAGAAAACGTTACCCTCTTACGAGAAAACGTTCCCCTCTAACGAGAAAACGTTCCCCTCTAACGAGGAAACGTTCCCCTCTAACGAGGAAACGTTCCCCTCTAACGAGAAAACGTTCCCCTCTAACAATAGAATCTACCCTCTAACAATAGAATCTACCCTCTAACAATAAAATCTACCCTCTAACAATAAAATCTACCCTCTAACAATAAAATCTACCCTCTAACAATAAAATCTACCCTCAAACTAGAAAATTGACCTTTTAACAAGAAAATGTATCCACTAACAAAAAAGTGTACCCTCTAACAAGAAAATTCAGCCTCTCACAAGAAAATTCGGCCACTTACAGGACATTGCAGTTTCTAACAAGAACATGTCACCTCGAACAAGAAAATGTTCCCTCTAACAACGAAATGTTCCCTCTAACAAAAATGTGTACCGTCTAGCAAGAAAATGTACCCTTTAGCAAGAAAATGTACCTTCTAGCAAAACATTGTATCTTGTAACAGGACAACATCTTCCCTGATTAGGCTACGTTCCCCTAACACGAAAAAGCATTCCCTCTAACAAGCAAATGTTCCCTCTAACAAGAAAACGTCCCCCTTACAAGAAAACGTGCCCCTAAAAAGAAAACGTTCCCTCTTACAAGAAAACGTTCCCTCTAATGAGGAAATGTCCCCTCTAACAAAAAGATAGCCCTCTAACTAGAAAATTTACCTTTTAATAAGAAAATGTTCCCTCTAACAAGAAAATGAGAAAGGCTTATTTGGTATTAACGAATTTAGCACAGTCCTTAGGCTCGTTTCATTCATACGCCGCGTACCTTTAGAATGGGAGATGGAAACCCCATCATCGCCACTTACAGGTGCAAGCTAAGACATGACAGGACAATCAGGATTATACAAAGACATGGCAGGGCAATCATTATTATACGAAGACATAACAAAATAATTATTGTTATAAGAAGACATAACAATATAATCATAATTATACGAAGACATGACAGGACAATGATGATTATACGAAAACATGATAAGTAATTATGATTATGCGAAGACATGACAAGATTATCATGAGTATATGAAGACATGACAAGATAATCATAAGTATACGAAGACATAACAAGACAATCATTATTATACGAAGACATGACAGGACAATCATGATTATCTGATGACATGACAGGACAATCATGATTATACGAAGAAATGGCAAGACAATCATAATTATACAAAGACATGTCAGGAAAATCATGATTTTATGAAGACATGACAGAACAATCATGATTATACGAAGGCATGACAGGACAATCATGATTATACAAAGACATAACAAGATAATCATAATTATACGAAGACATGACAGGACAATCATGATTATATGAAGACATGACAGGACAATCATGATTATACGAAGAAATGGCAAGACAATCATGATTATACGAAGACAGGACAATACATTAATGATTATACGAAGATGTGACAGGACAATCAACATTATAGGAAGACATAATAAGATAATCCTAATTATACGAAGACATGTCAGGACAATCATGATTATGCGAAGACATGACAAGACAATCATGATTATACGAAGACATGACAAGATAATCATGAGTATACGAAGACAGAACAAGATAACCATGATTATACGAAGACATAACAAGATAATCATCATTATACGAAGACATAATAAGATAGTCATAATTATACGAAGACATGTCAGGACAATCATGAGTATGCGAAGACATGACAAGACAATCATGATTATACGAAAACATAACAAGATAATCAGGATTATACGAAGACATAACAAGATAATCATCATTATACAAAGACATAATAAGATAGTCATAATTATACGAAGACATGACAAGATAATCATAATTATACGAAGACATGACAGGACAATCATGATTATATGAAGACATGACAGGACAATGATGATTATACGAAGAATTGACAAGACAATCACGATTATACGAAGACATGACAATACATTAATGATTATACGAAGAAGTTACAGGACAATCATGATTATGCGAAGACATGACAAGATAATCATGATTATACGAAGACATGACAAGATAATCATGAGTATAAGAATACAGAACAAGATAATCATGATTATACAAAGACATAATAAGATAATCATAATTATACGAAGACATGACAGGACAATCACGATTATACGAAGACATGTCAGGACAATCATGATTATACGAAGACCTGAAAAGACAATCATCATTATACGAAGACATGACTGGACAATGATGATTATAGAAGACATTAAGCTCAGAGAGCACTAGAACAACAGGAACCTCCCAACCAATGTCATTTTTGGAAACGGCTTTATGCGTTGACCTTTTCAAAGTGACTTAATTTAAGGTATTATTCCACTTTTACAAACTTACGTTATACTACAAAATATTAACAGTTCAATAATCTAAGTGAATATACAATGCAGTAACATTCCTTGGCCTTCCGAAACGTTTCAGCCGAGGAGACCAGTTTTGTAAAATTAATATTGCCATAGAAATCCTTTACAGAAAAATCCTCCTGTGATTATTAAAAAATCCTATTCGATTTTGAAAATCTTATTTTATCCCATAGGATTTTGTTAAGTGATAACTTTAAACATCTTATGTTGTTAATATCATTTTTACCGTAATTTAATGGATAAAACAAGTGCCCACAAATTGTTGTTCGTGTTTGTTGGCACTTCACGAAATTGAATCAATCTTTCAAATAGATCCCGTGAATAAACCGAAACAACTCGTTAGACAAGATTTATTCATAGATTGATCTCGATAGATATTCAACTTCTGGTGAAAATGGGCAACTGAAAGCAGTGCAAGTTTCTGGTAAAGGACTTGTTGAGCTGCTTTGCCGGTAAAAATATCGACGTAAACCAAACTGATTTATAAAACTTTATTAATTTTTTTTTTTCATCTGATTCCAGCGGCAAAGGCGTAAGAGCAAAACGCGTCTATGACCGGTCTGTCTTTACCTGCCTACCCATAAAACTGACAAAGATCGTATGACACTGGACAAAACAATAAACTGGACGCTCCTATCATCTTATACATCAAAACACCACAGTCTTCTTTTTCTGAGATTAAATATCGGACCCTAAAATAACTGGGAATTCGGCTGATGTTTGTCCCTGGGCTCGATGTTCTGTCCGCTGAGGACAAAACGCCTACGTTCCCTATCAGCCGTGGGTTAAAAGCCTAGAATATAGGCGTCTTATTCAAGACGTTGCTTGCCTCTCTTCTATACCACACAGGTAAAGCGACGTTTTTAATAAATATTTAAGAAACATAATGATTATGTACTACTTTTAATGAAGTCAGATAAATAACCTGTCACATATCTTCGTATGAATCCACCCCTGGCCACTTTGCAGGAAACAGATACATTAGAAAGCAACCCCATCTAAAAAGTCACAATTTAGGAATAAAATTGTTGTCCTTCCGCAGAACTAACCCACTTTAGATCTACTTGCAATCAATCGATCAACTTTAAAATTTTGGGTTAGGTGCAAGATTGACTTTTCTCATACTTTCTGGTTTTACTCTCGCATATACAGGCAGACAGTCAACGTGTTATCTAAACATCATGTGATGTTTTGCCTAGAATAAACGATAATAAAGCAAGTAGTGCACCTTAATGAAAATTTCGATTTTGGACAATTTATATTAACTTGAGAACAGTAGGGCTATTGTAACCAGTACAACGTTGGTATTCAACGGTACTCAACTATAATGAATGTCCGCCTATCATGGTTATCTGCCGAGACATCGAGGGAAGCTTTTGATCGGCGCTGGCGTTCTTTTGCCTGGATAGCGGTGTCCCTATCTTATCTGGTCAGTTTGCTGTTTAGTTTTCGTGTTACAACAACAACACTCTTATCCCGACCAGCTTATCAACCATAACGTGGAGAGAGCACTTGTTATCTGTTTAGTCAATTGACCGCTATGCTACCGAATCTTTGACGGTAAACGTGTCTTTATTAGTAACCCTGGCGCATACCGCTAAAGATAATCTCCCCTGGGGAGTAAAGGCCGGTGCCGGGTAACGCTCCAAGGGGTTAAACCCTCATGGTATTAAGTGCATTTTCTCTCTCAATTTAAGTTTACACAAGCTTGAAGTTTTACAGTTATTAATCCCTTGTAAGCCGCGGACATTGTTTGTCTAAAATTTAGAAGGTACATTAACGGCACTCATTAATCATTGCCCAGCGTATGTTTATTCTTTGTATGTCGTACTTCGGCCTTAATAATAACCTTACCACTCCGCTTAAGTTAAGAGGACATAGGCCTTAAGCTAAGAATACAACTTTTCCCCTCTTAACAGCTAAATACAAAAAGCTTTCTCCTTACCCGCCAACAAATGATTTATCTACTTTGTTATTCTGGAGGATTTTAAATCACATTTAGTCAATTTAATCGTAGATTATGTTATCAAATTTAAACATTAACAGTCGCAAATTTATCGGAAAAGGCTTCTATTTACTTTGTGGATAATAAGGTAGCTTTGGCTAAACCTATATAGGCTACATCTAGCACGTGTCAGGGAGCTTTTGAGCAATTGAAGCATAAGTAAGCGCGAACTAAATGCTTTAAAAGCGAAAAAGATTTGATTCCGTGACTGGGGCTAAACGTTTACATAAGAGTAATTACTCCCTCGATGTCGTGCCAGCCCAACTGCTTTGAGTGAATTGATTGATTGATTGGTGGATGGTCTGGTGTTTTTAAGCGCTGTTTATCACATGTATGGTGGAGGTGTATTCCAGCCATAATTGACACTAGCACAAGAAAAACAGGTGTAATGATTTGATAAAACTGGAAAGTTAAGTTTCCTCCAATGCTTAGTAAAGACAGCATTGCTACTCTTCAAATAAACTGCCAGGGTTTAACTATATATACAGTAATGTGAAGAAACTGAGTGAGAAAAGACCTAAACTTGTTTGTTTGATTGATATACCGGATGGTCGACAGGCGGACTAATACCCATGGACTGAACATTAAGCCTTAGTAAGCAAACACGATAGCCACTTGACCACGGCCGCGGTCCCTAACATAAAGTACGTCTGTCAATATAATTATTTTGCATTTAAATTAAAAAATATGCATTAACGGTGCCTGTCCATGGAATAAGGCAGTAATGCATTTACCACATTCACTTTTTTATGTATTTTGTGTTAATTTGTTCTGGAAATATATCATTATAATTATTATATTCTCAGAAAATAGTTCTTTCGTCACAGATATTTACACAAGCCTTCACATGCGACACAGCCATAGTATTCATGTTTTATAATACCTCTTTGTCATACTGCTAACAAAGAAACACATATATATGCCAACAAGCACAGTCATTGTAAGTAAGACGTGTAACTAAAAATGTATATATCGAAAAACGGCTTGACTGGTTAATCGTAAATTACAACGGTGATTATTGTTGCAATACCTAGGTTTTAGGGATCAAGCTATCCATTGGAACTATGTATTATGTTAATATCGTATTACATAATGGTAATTTCCAAGATGGCCGGGGTAACACTAAAACTGGCATATCTCCTTACCTATTTACTCCAAATAAGTCGTGAATGTGTCTATTTCTGGGTATGTTGGAAATACATCTATCTGTATCAGATCAAAGTTCATAAACGGAATACACACTGAAAATTTGGAATCAGATACCTGTCTCATTCAAACTCATAGTTCCTTTTGGGCTCAGGGGCTCGCAATTTAAAATATAGATTAATCGATGGTACTTTGATCAATTAAATTGTTCATGAGTTTTGCACAGTCTCCTCTGTTTGTTAATATATCACATGCATGCTGAATAGAATACCGAATATGTCCACTTCACAATCCTTTCACTATAGCACCAAAAACAAAAAATTTTGCACAATTTATTTACACAGAATCTTTCCATTAATAAAGCACAAACTTGTGTTTACAATCTGAATGATATGGTACAAATATAGTCTTAACGAAGGTAAAATACTATTTAATTACTTAGCATAAAGGTGAGCATTCATTTAAAATGGGTTACCCAGTCACCCCAGGTGGACTGTCTTAATAATTATTAAATAAATTTCTCTGATTTTGATTTATTCAAGTCATAATATTTACAAACTACTTTGTACATGTTACTCTCGTTCAATCAATAAAAAATGTAGAAATCCAATATGGCTGCCAGTTTGCAAGCACTGGTATATTTTCTATACTGTTCTATCCCGGGGAAAATATGAAAAGGTAAACGACCACAGATGTTATATATTATAACAAATGACTGCTATATCTTCTACACTATTCTATCTTGGGAAAAATATAAAACGGTAAACTACCACATATTAGAATTTCCATAATAGAGTAAGATGACTACTCCAAAGAAAGACGTAAAATTCATATTGACTCAATATTTCGGTTTATTATCAAACCATCATCAGGAGTAGTCCACTGACAAGCTTAACATAATAGAGTAAGGTGACTACTTCAAAGAAGGACGAAAAATTCATATAAAATCAAAATTCGGTTTATTATCAAACCATCATCACTCCTGATGGTGTTTTGATAATAAACCGAAATATTGAGTAAATATGAATTTTTTCGTCCTTCTTTGGAGTATAGTCACCTTACTCTATAAACAACCACAGACGTTATATATCATAACAAATGTTCTTCAGTTTTAAATCTGAAATCTCACACAGATTACCAAAATCATATTTTACAATTCATATTCAAGTATGGCTACCACTTCACTAAATACTTTACACTGTTGTACATTGTGTTGCCCATGTGCATCGCAAAGATTACAGCAACTCTTTATAGCAGGCGCAAAATATTGTGCTTTTCATGTCTGCGGAGTTGCAACTAGAAGTACGTGAACTCAGTAGTACTGTGGTATTCGACTTCTTCAGGGAGGGTGACTGGTTGAAGGGACTTATGGTCATCGTTTTGGCCTCTTTGCCCAACCACATTCCGTTGAGTGCAACTCAGGTGAATTCTGCGCTTCCAGTGACTGCCATACCAAAGCCTGATGGTGAGCTCTTTTAACATTTTCCTTAAATGCCTCAGTTGTTTGTGGCAATGTAAACAACTTCAATGTTGATGATGACCCCATCACCCAGTCAACCTCCCTGGTCAAATCGAACTAGCCCACGTCTAATAAGATTTGTGCTTGGTGCTATAGTGAATTGATTGTGAAGTGTACACATTCAGCTGAGTTTTTACAATAAAATATAAATTTAAATATTGACTTGTTATTGTTTTTCTTCTTTAAGTAGATAAATGAATATTCACCTCAGTCTGCATGTGATACATTTGCAAAAGGCTGAGACTGTGCAAAACACATGTATATTAAATTAATTTAATTTATCAACTGAAGTAACATTGATTAATGTGCCTTTTAAACTGTAACCCTCTGAGCACATACGGAATTATAGTTTGAATGAGACAGACAAGTGATTTCACATATTTTATGAACTTTGATCTGATACAGATAGATTTGTTTACAAAATGCCCAGTGATAGACACCTTGGTGACTAATTTGGAGTAAAAAGTTAAGGAGATTTGCCAGTTTTAGTGTTACCCCGGCCATCTTGGAAATTATCATTATGCAATACGATATTAACATAATACATAGTTCCAATGGATAGCTTGATCCCTAAAACCTAGGTATGGCAACAAAAATCGCCTTCCTATGATGAACAGGTAGGGCGTTATGGCCATTTATATGGAATTGGCGGCCACCTTAAACACCATCTTGAATTTCTCGAATTGCTCAAGGGTGACAACATGTTATCAAGCAGTTTCTGAAAGTAAAGACCTTCGCTACCAAAACCCACAGTAAAATAAACTTAATACAACAATGCAAGGTTAAAGGAAAAAATGGTTGTTGGCTCCCAGACTATCCCTGCGACCAGTTTAACTTAGTACTTTTCGGTACTGAAATGGGCCTTTCTTTTCGGTACTGAAATGGGCCTTTCTTTTCGGTACTGAATGGGCCTTTATTTTCGGTACTGAAATGGGCCTTTCTTT
>JARFOD010162403.1:0-11917 GCA_031763545.1 Mopalia muscosa | reverse complement strand
TCTGTCTTTGTGGCTTCTTTGTATTTTGTCCTGTGATTTTCCTGTCTTGTCTTCATTTTTTGTCAGGGCCCATGGCCATGGCTTAGTGGTAGCGAGTGCGCTTCCTTAACCGAACCTGCTTTGATTTATCGTTCACTGGATTGAGTCCGCCTGTCGACCATCAGGTACAGTGTGTATGAGCGAGTCACATTTTGTGGCTCCCGCAATGGCAGGGGTGGTTTTTACGAGATTTCCTCTCGGTTTTCCACCGCAATAATGCTGTGTACAGTGTGGAGTGGACAATCCGTCATATAAGTGAAATACCCTTGAGTACGACATTTAACACCAATCAAACAATCATTTCTTGTCCGTGGTGTGGAGGGCCATTCCCTTCACCCCAAAAATGGGGCTGACACAGGAGGGAAATAGCCACAATGACAGCTTTAAACTCTAATCAAGCAAACAATATCTTTGCTCACTTCAAATCATTTTCTATAGAGTAGCAGAAGACGTGAACCATATCATGTAAAATCATTTTCTAGTTAAGCAAACAGATGGGGGCATTTCTGTTTCATTAATGATTAGGCCATGGTTAAAATTACCTGTGTTTCAGGTATCCCTACCAACCCATGAAAAACTGAAAAAATTGGGTTGGTGGTTTTATTTACCCTATAACTTCTATAAGTTGGGTCACTCTAATTTTGGGACAGTCCAAAGAAATAACATGTTAGACCCCATGTGGTAAAGCCTATTTCTCTGTTCCAACTGCTAGAAGTTATAAGCTATTTTTTTTTGTTGACATTTTAAATAAAATATTATGACACCCAAACCTTGCCCAAGATTATATCTTGTAACTTTTTTTTCAAATGGTTGATTTTTTTGTTGTTCAAAAAGCAACATTCATTTGCTTTGGCAATAAATAAGTCTTAAACGTTACTGATATTAGGGATCCCGAAAGAGTATTTAAGGACCTACGTTAACTCACTTGTCATAAAAAGTTGATAAAAGTTAAAAATCTCTACCAGAGTTGTTTGGCCATAATTTGTGCACAATATTCTGACTTCTGTCATTTCAGTTTCCTTTACCATGCTCTGACAACCTTTCCCCATATTGTGTCATGCTTGATTTTGATGGCATAATGATGCAGGGGAGCACAAATGACACACTGCCTTCACAGGGCTGACATATTGATGAGTTGTGTGTTAAAGCACAAATCAAACAGATGTGCTTATCTGACAGAAAAAAAAGACGAACAGTGCCTACCTACCTACTCATGTTTTATGGGTTTGTTACCTGAAACACAGATATTTTTAAGGACTGCCTTAAAATTTGACAAGTCTTTTTTGCTAATGTAAAGTATTGATAAAAACTGTCTAAAATATTCACACATTGAACCGATTAAATATGGCGTAATAAAAATGACCGTAATGAAAAGAAAATAGAGAACAGAAAAATGGGGTTTCAGCACTGTTTCCTTTAAACAATACAACAAAACAAGAAGTCACGGGTCAACTATCTAAGACAATTCATGAAAGTATACCACAGGAGTTAGCAACAGCATGTAGGTTTAAATAAAATATCTAAATTATTTATATATTTACGGTATACTGATGTTTTTAAATTGTTTAAATTAACCTATAAAGGATAATTTTATACATCTGAATTTTCCAAGAAATTGCACGAACAGTTCTCTCGATAAACATTTTTGACAGATAGGCCTTCTCTAAGAAACAGTTATTGGTCTTTATATTGCAGAAACTAGACCTCAGTATTTAAATTAAAAAATTCTGAATTTTAATTTTTTTAATTACTGCATGATTTCAACATTTTGATTATTATAATACAGCAGGTGGTGTGAGCATTCTGATGCCCTTATTCTCCCGGAGTTAAAGGGGAACAGTAAGCTCATCTCTTTGAAGCCTAAGTTAAATCTCCTGTAGGGCATTAAAACCACAATAAATCAAGCAAAATACAGGCATCTGCTGCAGCTACCTGGAGGCTTTTTTTTAACTGTCTACTTACCTGTTGTGTATATATAAACAGTGTTGAATATTGCATTCATATTGAGCCAGGTATTGGCTGTCCCATTTGCCAAGTAGTACACACTTTGTTATCCCTTTTGATGTGGTTAATTAAAACTTCCTGGGAATGCCTTGTACTCAAATCACTGATGACTATATATTACATCAATGTTTAAAAAAATTGATCAAACAAAGCCGAGACTATTAGTCAAATTAATTATAATAAATAAATTTCCTCCCAGTTTTCAACTGTAAATAGGCAAGGAGGAGTGTGCAAGGGACCATCCGCCATATAAGTGAAATACTCTTGAGTACAATGTTTAGGGGTTTAGTCTGGAACCGGACGTCTTTGTCAGGTTTTATGAAAGACCAGAGGCACGGAGATTTTTGACTAGGCGTCCTCAGACACGGCTGATTTGAAAAACACCGTTTTACCCTGCAGAAAGTCTTGCACAACAATTTTTATGATATTTTGATGCCATGAATTATAGCGATTGTGAAGTAGACATGTTTTTAACTATGTTCGCGACAACTAATCCCTATTGGTGCTGTATGTTTTATAAAATTAAAAAAACAAAATTTGAAGCGAAGGCAGCCATGTTTGATTTTTTTTTTTTTTTCTGATCAGAAATTTGATACATGAACAATTGCAGACTGGATGTAACATGTCGTACCCCCTTGGGAATTGAAAATATCACACCTCAAATTTGTGTATGGAATAGTGAATTGATTGATTTAAAGCATAGGCTGTTTTTGTCTTCAATATTGATTTTAACTATTGGTATGCTTATACAGTGTGATTCTGTGAAGGGAGGGAATTGGAACTGGGATAAACAAAGTGGTGGATAAACAAGTGGTCATTGTTGTCTCATTATGACCGCTGAGCTGTGTATATGTGTATATATGTTATGTATATTTGCGTACGGCACATAGCCCTTGGAGGGTTAGAATGAACACCAATGAACAAAAATATCTTTGTGTTCCACCATATTAAATGAAGAAACCGTGTGAAAATGGATAAGCCATCATCAAATAAGTGAAATAACCTTGAGTATGCTGTTCAATATCGATCAAAAAAAACAAAACTATTAATATGTGAAATAGAAAAATACTGTAACATTCCTATTCTATCCTTTTGGCTTAGGGCCCCAATCAAACAAACGGACATTTGGGTAATGCATGGGTAATGCACTGTCCATGAAAAGGGTATAGTTGTTTTTTCATTGTAAAATAAGCAGCAAATTATGTGAAACATTCAACAACAAAAATATACACAATAAAATGTGTCCGTAAATTAGTATAAAACGGTACTGAATTTACCGTGGGCCAGCTCTGTCTCAAGAAAACATGTGTGACTCATGGTATTTGGTTGAGTGGTAGAATTAAGATTAACTGCTTTTGTTGAGAAAGTTTTCTGTAATAGTTGCAGTAGCCTAACCTCCTATACTATATAAATCTGGGTAGCCCACATAGGTTCTACGAAGGCCCCACAGATAAATCCATGTGGGGCAAACACAGTAGCCCATATGGGTCCCTTCAATTGTTTTTGGTTGGGGCAGTTTGAAGAGTAGCAATGCTGTCTTTATATAAAACTGGAGGAAAGTAACGTTTAAAACATTATAAAAATGCTTCACTTCTTCATTGCACTAGTGTCAATTATGTTTGGAATACACCGCCGTCATAAGTGAAATACCCTTATGCATGGTGTAAAACACCAATCAATCAATCACCAATTCAATTATCCGGTGTGAAAATTTAAGCTTGATCGTATAAACTGAAGTTTAGAATACATGGAACTCTGCTCAATATGATTTTCACTATAGGCCTACTGTGGTAGTTCTATGTTGCAAATAGTGTCGCAGTCGGTTGGAGGGAGCTTCACGTTGCCCTGGTGCTCTCATAGCTTAAGGGGAACAGAAAGCTTAACTGTTTGTGCTGTCTGTATTGCGTCCTGTATTTGTCCTGTCCTGTCTTTGTTTGTTGCCAGTGGTGACGAGGGTGGTTTTCTTCACCCATTGGGCTGGCATGTTGTCATATAAGTGAAATACCCTTGAGTACGACATTAAACCCCAATCAAACAAACAAACAAACAGCATGATGACGAACACCAATGAGTCTATCAGTGTCTATATTATATGTTTGTATATGAAATCACCTGGATGAAAGCAACAATAAAAATAAACTAATACACAAGATTTATCCCATATTCCGTAAAGAAGTAGTCCTGCAAGGTCCCCATTAGCGTATTATACACGTTAATCTACACACACTAATTCTATATTTGCCAAAATAAACTTCTTGGAGCATGTCATTGTGAAGATCAAAATAATAAGAAACCACACTGAGAAGCTATAAAAATCTTCAAATGTTTTATCCACCTCCAAAAAGGTGTACAACATCAGATATTTTGATTTTTCCTCCAATTTGTTGTGCATATAATATTACAAACTTCTGAAGAATACTGAACATGATATGATACACCAATTAAATTTTTTCAACATGAATTGTTCATCTCTTTTTTTCTTTTTTTTTTCTGTACAAATCTTTACAATACCAAAACAAAGATAAGCATAAATAGAGATGTATTCAATCTCCGAAATATCTCGGTCAACTCAAGTTTTTTGGGAAAAGCTGGTGAGTCAGGATCTTCAATAAAAATCATTTATTGCCAGTGCTTCTTTTTGTGCTGGGTTTATGAGCGAGTCACATGTTGAGGCTCCGGCAATTGCGTGGATTGTTTTTACAAGGTGGACAATCCGTCATCATATAAGTGAAATACCCTTGAGTACAACTTTAAACACCAAGCTATATAGAGGGGCCTAGACCTCGATGTTTCTAATACAAACCTAGCCTTTTAGTTTTATATGAAATAATTCTTCGACAGGCTCTATGCGGGAGATAGATGTCATAGATGTCTCCAGGCAAGAAGATTACAAGATGTTAATGAGAGAATGGACAGAATACTACAACAGTCCAAATCGAACTAAAATATTTAATGTTATTAGTCTGGAATTCTCCGGTACAAGGTATGTACGAATATTTTCATTTTTAGTTTGTCTTTGTTGTTTAAAATTTTTAATGTTTTGTCTGACAGCTGGTGTCTTTTTTTTTTTTTTTTTAATGTACAATTCTAAGCTGCCCTTTGACCCAAGGTATAAGAGTTAGTTTTCCAATCACTTCCTTGATGGTGGGATGGTTGTGTTCGAGGTTTAATCTCTGCTTTCCACCAATTATATGAAATGAAAAAGTTGTTGTATATAAGCGAGATACTGTTGGGTTTGATTGACATTCTAATAAATTGAAAAACTTCAGTATGTTGATTTTTCAAATACCCAATTATCCTGGGTTTGATTGACATTCCATTATATTGAAAAACTTCATAATGTTGATTTTTCAAACACCCAATTATCCTTCTATGTACCCCTTAGAGGTCGGGATCCCTCTATGAGGGATGCACACAATGTGGCTCCTGCAACCAAAGGGGTGATGTTAACAAGGTACATGTAGATTTCTTCTTGTGTGAACTGTTTATAAAACAGAGTTATGGCCCTTAATGTCCTTTGTATGATGTGATTTATTCCCTGAATGTTACTATCTACAGGTTGTGTGAGCTGGTCACACCTCCCACAATAATCCGAGAGTTAAGCTGGGCCAATAACATCTGGCCTGAACAGTTGCCTGAGGATTGTTCATATTCTAAACCAGAGGTCCAGAAGTATTGTCTAATGGGAGTTAAAGACAGTTATACAGACTTCCATATCGACTTCGGAGGAACGTCCGTCTGGTATCATGTTCTAAGGGTAAAAACTTCTTATACCATAAAAAAAACTTGCATTTGTTATACCGTTAAAAAACTTGCATTTCTTAATCTCTGTTAAAAAACTTGCATTTCTTATGCCGTTAACACTCACATCAATAATTAGGCGCCCGGCTATGGTTAAGTGGTAGCGAGTGCGCTTCCTCCCAGTTTTCCACTGTAATAAGGCTGTGTACAGTTTGAGATGGACAATCCGTTGTCATATAGGTGAAATACCTTTGAGTACGACGCTAAACACCATAAACAAACAAACAATCAGTAATTAAAATATCCAATAGTTTTTCAAAAATTGTTTAATATGAAGTATTACATGCTTATGTCTACTTATGGGGTGTTCCAAAAAGGTGTAGTTAGGGGCAGCTTATGTTTCACTGGAATAAAATTAACTTATTAATATTATAGAAGCGTTTCACATCTTGGTTGTGCTAGTGTCAATTATTGTTGCAATACACCACCATCATATAAGTGAAATACTCTTGAGCACAGTGTAAAATACTATTCACTTAATAAATTTTCTGTATCCTCTCTATGTTTTTTTGTTGTCTCCTGATATAGGGTGAGAAAGTATTCTACCTAATTCGACCAACACAAGCCAATTTGGCTCTCTATGAGAACTGGATCTCCTCATCCAATCAGAGTGAGACTTTCTTCGGTGACCAGGTTGATTGCTGTTATAAGTGTGTCGTGAAACAGGGCCAGACTTTCTTTATTCCTACAGGCTGGATTCACTCAGTCTTCACTCCCATAGACTCTCTAGTGTTTGGAGGGAACTTTCTACATAGTTACAACATACCTTTGCAGTTAGCGTGAGTATTGTCTCTTACTCTTAGATATGAAATTAGATGTGAATAAGTTTTACTCGGGTAGTCTTAAGGACTACCTTAAGACTTATAGTAGTCTTTTATTGTCCAAAACAGGCCATAAAGCTCATATAAACTATGGCTGAAGCAGGCCTGTGCTGTTGGGGAGAAGATACAGAACGGGGTCTCCCCATGATTAAGTGGACTGATTTATAGGTTTCCCAAATTGTTTGCAGTCTTAGTCTAAATTTGCTTTTTGCTACCAATTATGACAAATTTTGTCAATGAAAATTGCATTTTAAACCAATTTTGAAAAATACATCTCACAAAATGTAAGGGGACTGATTTAAAGGCTATGCCATACTAAATTACAACACAGGCCTGCGAAATATAAGAGGGAGTCTGCTTGTTGTTGTATGGTCCTTAATGTTGGACCAGGACAGTTTCCCCTTACAGTGATTAAGTTACCTCCCTTTTTTGTGTCATATTAAATCATTTCAATACACTAAATGTTAAAGTATTTCAAGCATAATTCCAAGGGTTAATTCCCTTTTTAGAAATTAAACTTTTTTTTATTAAAGACTGTTCATGATATCTGAATGTTAATATAAAAAATCGTGAATAATTTAGACTGCAGACTGGTTCATTTAGTGAAGATTGCAATTTTCACTGTTGTTCCACTTATGTTTTCTATCACAATTTATTATTGTTACCAACGTAGATATTATTTCTCCTTGAGCTGAAATAAATTTTCCTTAGAAAAATTCCAACCCGTGTTAAAATGTTTTTCCAGACTCCAGTTCAAATATATCTGCTAATATAGATATAATTTCTAGGTTTTCTACCACAGTTTAAATGTTTCTGTTGTTTTAATATTCTATGGGCTTGAATAGATTACTGAATTTTCAATTTATTGTCCAGGGTTCTTTTTAAAGCGTTTTAGTGATAGTAGCTTCTTTGGTATTAATATTTTAGTATACATTATTTCTTCTTAGTTGAAGATATTTAAAATTCAGTTGAAATTATATGTAATTGAGTATAACTATGATAAATTATTGATAATCGGGTCGATATTATAACTTTTTCTAATTATAAATATATCAACTATAGTTTGAATATAATCGACTCAGGCTCATCTCAGGATGCAGTAGATCTTTGATGGGAATTAATTATACTAGAAAGGAGAAAATATTCAACAATAATTGTAATTGTAACTGCTTAAGCAGAAATAATTTAAGTTCTTTGTGTGAAACATTTTTAACTTGAGTTACAATTGTATTTATTTAGGTCGTAATACTTTAATATCTACATTTGATCAACTATTTTAACTTAGGTGGCAAAAATATCTATCAAGGTAAACATGTTTGTTTTGAGGTAGAAAGTGTTGTTAAAATTCAAATTAAAAATGTTTGATCTAGTATTGTTTTCATAATAATGTATTATATACTGGCCTCTCAAAGCTAATTGGCACAATTGTTTTGTTTTTGTTGTAAACAGCACAGGATGAACAAGAAGAAAGGGAGATTCGATTTCCATTTTGATTTGACTGGACTTCAGTTTCATATCTAAGTGAATTTTCCATTATCAAATAATTTGGTTGTGTTCAAATTTCAGTGTGTATGATATAGAAAGACGAGTGAAGACTCCAGAGAAATATCTCTTCCCAAGCTTTGAAACAATCTGCTGGTATGGTGCTAAGCACATTCTGGATCTACTCAAAGGTAAAACCACTGAACAATTTCTGTAACAAACAACTGGGGATATGCCTTGGGGCTGGTTCTACTCACAAAATAACTGAATAGTTGCATACCAACAAACATAACATTAAACTTTATTAATGTCTAGCAACTATAGATCAGAAGGTGCCAAACTTGACCAGTGTCCCTCCAATAACTTTAGGGGGCCCACGGCCGTGGCTTAGTTGTTAGTGAGTCCCTCTGTGACCCTTGGGTATATGAGAGAGTCACAAGATGTGGCTCCGGCAATTGTGGGTGTGGTTTTAATGAAGCAAGGAACAGTGTGAAATAAACAATCTGCCGTCATATTAGTGAACTGCCGGTACCCTTGAATACGGCTTAAACCCTAATCAAACAAATAAACCAACAACGCTTATGTAATTTTTTCTTTCCCCAATAATTCCATACATTTTATACTTATAAAATGCAAAACTTTGAGACCTCTATCTAAGGACTGTATAATCGAAGTATATTTATTCTGCCTATTATGGAAGAACATAAATTGCCAACAGAGAATTTGTATATAACACTTAACACTATAGATGCGTTGCTGTTCATTCTTTGGAAATACATAGCTATCATATATGTGAAAATACCCTTAAGCATAGTGTTAAGCATCCCGCTATCAATCTGTTAACGATTAATATTTCTTAAATTTGGACCTTCGTGAGCTCTTTGATTTATGCATATATGAAGTACACATGATCGTTGAATTGGTTTGTGTCAAATGTGTATGTTTTATTTTAACTACAATATAATATAGATGTGGGTGTGGCGGGTGTATTATGATTACATATTAATGATTATTCTAGATGATATGGAAGATGAGAAGAAGCCCAAAGCTTATGTACTAGAAGGAGGCAAGGCCATTGCACAGTCATTGAAGGCATGGACTCAAAGAAAAGATGTGAGTGGTAGTATACTCAGTACACTTGTCACAGTTTTATCAAAAACATTTATTGATGCATTTTTCCGGCAGATTTTAATTGGTAATAATTGAAGTTGATGACCCATTTAACAATAATCAGAAAAGTCTGTATCTATGAGATTAGCTACATGTTTGGTAAAGTTAGATTTTGCTAGCTTTTTAGAGATCTCATTTCACTTCAATTAAAATATAATAACTTATGCTACTGACTTTCAAAGCATTATGATTTACAGTACTTTTGATTAATCTGAAAGCTGTAGCTGTTTTTACTGACTTATATCGATTTTTTCTCCCATTTTTGTTGTGTGAGTTTAAGCATTATTGATTTTTTAAAACTATTGAAATTTAGTTAGTCAAGTTCTTGGAGCAAATTTGAACATTCACTTTTAAATATAACCACAAGTGGAGCATTGTCTTTCGATATTTATCCAACTCAAGGTGTGTTTCCATGGATACATGATCCTTTTCCGCCAGGTGTTCAACATACATGTATCTGTTAGTTTGAAGCAGATGTCTATATTATATTGTGTCAATCACTGAATAAAATAATCTGCTACAAATTTACAGCAGCAATAAAAACTAAAAGAGATAAGAAAAAACATTTTTGGTTTTGCTGGCGACTTCATTTTGGGAAAGGTCTCAAGTAATTTTATACTTGATGTGTAAAATCTCTTTCCATGCAAACATCTCTTGTTTCACTGAATGAATATCATTGACTCAAAGTTAAATATAACAGTGATGAAACCGTTAAGTTTGTTTATGTATTTTACTCTCGAATAATGATACATTTTTGGATGTTATTTTGCTGCCCTTTGCAGTTGAACTCCCAGACTCTCGTGAGTTATTTCGTTTTACACGAATCTTCTGTTATTTGCATATATACTTTATACACACATATATTTATCCTTCGTTAAAGCCACAATGGGGCCTTGGTCTGCCTGCTTGTACTATCTATTGTGCATTTGCTTTCACAGCTCCTATTTTATTACTTCATCTAGTGCCTTCATATATACTATCATCTTTCTTCTTCACTAATCTAATATTCAGCCTAAAAACAAAAAAAATACTAGTTATTTTTAAGAAAACTTTAGAATGTAGATCCTCAAGATATCCTGTTGTTTTAGAGCTGGGGCGTGTCAGGTTACTCATCCTCCTTTGATTGGCTGTTCACAGATAACTTGTTGACCTCTGATATTTGAGCGAGTCACACAAGGTGATTCTGTCAATGTCAGGGTCCTTTTTAAAAGGGTTCTTCTCAAGTCTTCATTGCGTTTGAGGCCCGCAGCCTTGGCTTAGTGGTAGCATTACGCTTCCTTATTCCTAATCCAAGGTTTCCTCTCGGTTTCCCACCATAAAGAGGCAACAAACATTGTGAAGGGGACAATCCATCGTCATGTAATGAAATACTCTTAAGTATGACGTAAAATTCTAATCAAACAAACAAACAAATCATTGTATTTAAGTATCGCATGTCTCCATAAACATTTAAGTGAAATACAATGTACCTTGGAGTACAATGTTAAACTCTTATCAAACAAACATGCATACTATAGGGTGTGGTTAAAATTTAAGTTAAATGTAAATTTTATAGTTTTGTTGTCTGAGAAGTTAGACATTTTTGACTACATTTGTAATTGCCTCTCAGGTGAGATAATTAAACAGTACATGACATAGAAAAGACAGGTAAATACATACATTTTATTATAATAACAAGTAGGAATTCCTTATGGATAAACAGTACCTTATTGTACTCCAACAGCTGCCAAATTTAAAATCTTAGCTCATTGTTACAAACCCTTAATAGAAATTATGGGTAGCTGTGATAGCAAATGTCTATTTTATTGGTTTTTGTGGCATGCTTTTGACCAGTGACCACTGTTGATCGTTATCACCATATCATTCCTGTCTGTGTCTGTGGCAATCTGCACTAACAGAATGAGAATTGTAAATATATCAGTGAGTTAAAATCCACCCACAAAAACACTTCTACAATGTATTTCATCATTATTTATGTGTTTTCTGTTTGTTTCATTCCATTGTTAATTTCGTTTTACAGTTCATTTTGAAACATTTTTGTTTTCTGCTGTCTGCTGTTGAGAACACAGAATAGGGTTTTTGAAATATGTTCAAAGTTTAGTAAGTTTTAAGAGCCACTCAGCCGTCTGATTGGTTGGAAGTTTCTCCTGGTCTTGTACTCCACAGATAAGAACAGTGTGAATCTGATTGGTCAACGTAGTCTTAGTATGTTTGGAACATGGCAATTCAGTCTTTACTTAGCACTAGAGGAAGATAAACTTGCAACAAAGCAAAAAAACTCCCATGCTATGGTTATGCTAGATTCAATTAATGTAGGAATACACCCACATTTATATAAGGGAAATACTTTTCAGCACAGTGTAAGAAATCAATTAATTACTCATTTAGCATGGATGCCATCTTTTTTCCCTTTTTCTTGGGATAACACTGTAACACTGTCTTAGTTGGTTTGGTGGATGTTTCGTCTAGCAGGCTAGCGTTTACTGCTGGCGATTCTGTGCCTAACTCTGAGGGTTGTGACCTGCGGCCGTGGCTCAGTGGTAGTGAGTGCGCTTCCTGAACTGAACATGCTTCGATTTACCGTTCACGGGTTCGAGTCC
>JARFOD010162392.1:0-11917 GCA_031763545.1 Mopalia muscosa | reverse complement strand
GATTAATGAAACTTTTAGGGATTTTGTCTTCGTGGTAGAGACATTTGTGTGTAAATAAAAGTACAGAATACTGGTTGCGATATTTCAATGGCAGAATGTTTAGCTTGATAAATAAAGGCTGGGTATGTTAAAGACGATTTGAACCAGTTATTATTCGTATAGCTCACTTTTGTAATAATTCTAACGGTTGTAGGTGCGATTTATAAGTACTGCCCCAAAGGGAGTTTCCATACGACATGTAAGGATATAGTAGTGAATAATATAGAATAAAAGGGTGTGTTTATTGATGGACTTACTTATGTGACGAATTATACCCAGATTTCTTTAAATTTTTTTACAAATGTAATTAACATGTGAAGTCCAGTTTAGTTTGCTATTGAAGACGAAGCCCAGAAATTTAAATCACTCACGCGCTCGATTTCGGTTCCGGCTATTAGTAATTTGGGTACAATTTCATCATTCAATGCATAAGTCCTTGGTTGCACAAGCATGGATTTAGTTTTTGTAACGTTTAAAGATAAACGGTTACACGACAACCAGATATGAACTTTATCCAGTTCACAAGACATTGTATTTATTGCATCGACAGGAGAATTACCTGTATAGAGACAACTCGTGTCATCCGCAAAGAGTATAAAACGAAGACTGTTAGATGCGTCAGGCAAATCGTTAATATAAAGAAGAAAAAACAAAGGCCCTAAGATTGACCCTTGTGGGACGCCACATTTGACACCCAGGGTTGTGGATAGTATGTTAATAAAGCAAACTTGTTGATTTCTGTTCGAGATGTAATTTCGGAACCACTCATTTACAAGTCCTTTGAAAAAAGATTGCATCATACTTCTGCGTATTGCGAATGACTTTTGTTCGGGTCTGCCTAATTTTAACACACCAGTATTGATTTGTGTCAAAGGGCAGTTGGGGGGAGCTTCATGTTGAATTATTTGTTCGAGTTCATTTTGTGCAGGGTTTCTACTTTTTTTCTGCATAAAAGCAACAGGCTACTGTGCAAATGATTTTTCGATTACGGTATTAAAGATTGTTGTACCCCTTACGATTGTTACTTTGTTGGGACATGAAGTCAAAACATGGCCCACCAACCCCTTATGTTTCAATGTTCCTGTATGTGGCCTTCTTCATAAAGTTAAGTGTTTGCCTATCTAAATCAATATGATATAGCCGTATCCCACACGTGGCGATATAGAACAATCCCACATGGCTGTATAACACTGAAATGTACTCATTCATCGGATACAAATGTTTATGCATACTATTAAACTGGTACCGACTGTCAATTTATGGTTGTTTTCAAGACCTCATATATACGCACGGATAACTCTGGCATGGGTTATGTGATATGTATTTTCTGACCATCGTGTCTCTAAACATTAAATTACTTCATTCCCTGTTCTGTCGGGCAAATCGTTGCCCGTCAGGCAGTTATTTACAATAACAAAAGCATTGTTTCCAGATATTTCTAGAGTTCTAAATATTTAAACAAAAGTAGTATTTTCGTTTTCTAGGTGGAACTGAGATATGTTTACTGATTTAAGAAGTGCTGATCTCCACACCACATACATGTATTGATTTGCCTACATAGCCTATAATATCTTAGGGTCGAATAAAATCTTTGTGTTAAACGATATCTGGAATTGCACAATACTAGTTACGACTTCAATTAGTTTAAACGATATGGACTTACCTCGGAATAATTATCAGGGCATCATCATGCAGAACACCAGATACAGTAATCGCTAAACCTTTAAAAGTCTATTTATTATTGTCAAACTGATTGATAGGACTTCAACGAACTTTCGTTCTCTGTATCAGCATGCTTCCCCTTCAGCAGGCTTTTGCATATAATAGCCAAGATTTGCCCATCAATATAGTTAGCCGATTATCGGCTAGTGTGGAAAGGTTAACTTAACCTATGGACACGTCAGTTACCGGCTAATTCAGGAATGTCTGTATCTCTTTTGTCTCTAGCCTAGCATTATATTGATCGATCTGTGTGCGCACTCTCATCACACGACAACACTTCTCGAACAACACCAAATGAGTCTTCTCAACATCATCCTCCAACTAGGGCTATTCTGCCTGACTTGCAGAAGTGGTAAAGAAACATGTTGATTAAACGATGAATAGCGAATACAACACCGGGTGCCCCATCGGCATATTAACAGATTAACGTTAAAGAAACAGAGACTTTCTCGCAGCATATGCATATATCACCTGAATTATAGTGACAGTGGCCATTAAATTAATCAAATCATTATGGTGTAAACATATGAGGCTTATACACAAGGACATATTACCACGACATTTGCCGCCAATATACAATTTATTTCGGTAATTGGCGTTGTCGGATTAGCATTGTTTTACGTCAATGAACAAAGGTAAAAATCTTTGTACTGGTTGCTTGGATATAAGCCACTGATAATTTGCATTCAGTCGGTTTATTATCCGCGTTAGTTTGTATTCACTGTGAGTTAATGGAACATGCACATCGGTGGTATATCAAATAAATCAATACCCGTTTATTTATTTTTAATCTACTGCTGTTGCGCAGTGATACTATTTATCTCCCTATAAAACGCAATCGCGGCTATCAATCATTATTGTAAATGCGCTGGGAACAAAATGGAATAGCTTGACTGCAAGAATGACTCCTGTTGTTCTGAGTAGCTGCTCATAGGCACACAGGTGTCCTTTCCAACAATACAGGGTGTCAAGCCCCGATAATACGATTCGGTATAAAAGTGACCAACATATTGAATGCAACCTGCTTATTTCCTTTTGTTGGCGGTCAGTCAGATCGTAAGACGATACAGGACTTACAAAGTGATTAATCTCTTACTGACATTTAAACTTTAAACTTCCAGGAAATTTCTTGCGCGCCATGTGCTGGCTGAAGAAACTCAGTAGCTATTTTTGCATGCAAGTTAAATTAATACTAAATTTGAATCTGCAGTGTTTCCGGTTGTGTGTGTGCTGGTCACTCCTTATATTAAACCTGATGTGTATGTACCGATGATACCTTCTTGCATCTTTCTCCAGCGAAGCGAAACATATATTTACTGGTATATTTGATATTTATGGAATAATTGGAAGAACAAACTCATTAGCAGTATACAAAATTTACGAAACGTGTGTAGTAAGTTTCATTTGTTTCACTTGTTTTTGTCTGGGTCATACACTGCACATGCTCTTTATAACTGATTTTATTTTTACATTATTTATTGATGCTCATTGGTCAAGAATTTACAACTTACCCTACATCACTACATGAACTGGTTTGTAGGTGAAAATATTGCAAATGTGTATAAAGCACTTGTATTTCGTAACAATGACGGGGAGATGCATTTGCAGAGAAACAACAATGGGTTTTTTCATGATGGAGTGAACAGTAATTGTGTCTGTATTATGGAGAGTCAAAACTCTCCATCACTAGCAGAAGTGACAACAGATTTTTGTGCGCTAAAATAAACTATTTTAAAGTGAGCGTGTAGCCCAGAACATAGTACAGAAAACCTTAGCCAAAGCTAACATATATTCTGGATCAAAGTTATTTACGTTTAACAAAATGGATTGATTAAAAGAAAAAAAGGTGGCTTGTAGAGGTAATATTATATAGTTTCTTTACTGTCAGCCGTCACGAGTTTAAAACTATACTGCGACTAAGAGCCCGTCCCAATAAAAGAAAAGCAAACTGTGAAGAGAAAGGCCAGTAATAATATGTTGTTTTGTAAAGATAGTAAAAGAGCATGTTTCAATTCATGGGAATAATATTTGCCTAATACGTTTGTTTAAAATTCTGTCTAAATTTAAAAGCACTTGTAACGATGAAACGTCATTATGCGACATTGATCAGTGATCGATGGTGAAAACGCAATAAGAAGAATTGCCAGTTGGGGAGAGAATAAGCCTAATACAAACTATGTTTAAGGTCATTTAGTTTAATGTGATAAAAGTATCGTCGGCACAATCGCAATCTATAAAGTATATATAGGTCTTAAAGCCATGTTTGTTTGATTGGGGTTTAACGCCGTACCTAAAGCCATGGAATAGGTCCAAATATCTATATACGTCCGAAAAGCTTTTTGATATAACTGCATATTTAAATGAAAATGTTATTATTGATATTTTTTTATCAAGTTGGGACACGCACAATGGTTCCGTTCAACCCTTAAAAATTAGCAGGGTATTTGTAAACGAATATGTAAGCCCTAAAATGAAAAAGAAGGCATAAGTTGGACCAAGTCTTCTTCTTTCTGATTTTGTTAACATATGATATAGTAACTATAGGACCACACCGATACAGATGATCTAGTGATAGGGCGCCGCCAGCTTAGTCGATTATTTGAATTAAATTACGGTGTGCCAGCTATTTCACTGACCAGAGACCTCTACAACTTAGAAGACGCACATGAGACGCCACAAGGTCACAAGTTTATGTATTCCCCTTAGCTCTGTTGGCACCAGGATCTAGTTTGATAGCTTATTTCTTTCCGCGAGGTTCATCGTTGAGAACATTAAGCGGTTGACAAGATGGTAGCCTACTGTGACTGGGTCTAGTATCATGCATGCTGGGTATTTGTTGGGTGAAATAGTTGTGGCATAAGAAGACAATGCGTTGAATAATAAAAGCAAATAAAAATTCAGTAATAATTATCCTACTTCGATGTACTTTTCACAGGGTCGAGTGCGTCTGTTGACTCTTAAGGTACATGAGTGAGTGACACGTTGTGGTTCCGTAAACTAGGCAAGGAATAGTGTTAAGAAGACAATCGGTCGCCATGTAAATGCAATATCCTTGAGAACGACGTTAAACCCCAATCAAAAAAACAAACCATCAACAAGTATAAATGCAATTATCGCTAACGCAGTATCAGATGATCAAGAGAAGAAAAACATTTATCTAGAAAATGGACAATTGGTCCGTACCGACTTGGCCAAAAATCTATAGCAAAAAAAGGGTACTGTTTAATTAATGACTTGGAAAATTAAATCACAAACGTTGGAAGCATCTTTTTTGTTCTAAATTGTGTAACACAGATAACCGAACGTTTTAGGCTGGCTAATGGACAGCGATGTTGATTAACCTATTGTCGGTTTGCCAGCGTACATACTAAATTAGGTTGCTAGTCGATTATGCTTTTCTGAATGGAAATTCACATGTTCTAAATTCAAATGTGTGTTTTGTGTAGTAGAGTATTAATTGTAAAGCCTTCAAAGAATAGTAAGGAATTATAAGATTCCTAGATAACCACGTCTTGTGTAAATTGACCAAAAAAAAAAGAGGAGAGGTCCATTTGGTCAATTTAACCTAATAACGATACAGGCATATGTATCGAAATGTTGTGTTCTATCACAAAACAAGAAGTAGCTATCCAGAAATTCTATAATTAGGTTACTGCACTTTTAAATGTCGTCAAAAACTTTTCACCAAAAGAGATAAAGACATGCCCATTCAGATTTAAATGAAACAAGAGGTTAAGAGCATTATGATTTGTGGCATAGTCTTAATAATTAAACCACTGTTTCTGAGAGAAGCCGTTATATTATTGGAATTCTGATTGCGTTCACATTCCACAAAAATACTGATGCAAATACGGTACAGGATGGATAGCCTATGTATACATTCTATATATAAACACGATAATGTGTCAGTTCCTTTGCAACAAATCAATGTCGTCTGTTCAATATTTCAATTAATTATTCGTAATCCGGGTAAAACAAGTGAAGGTTATTTGCTTTTTATCACCAGTAGCGTCAGTTAAGTTTTCATTTTGGCATTGGAAACAAGTATCAAATGCGCCGACCTATCATTTGAGTTCACTATACAGACACATGCTAGCCTACAGTTAGACTAACAACTAAAGATTCAAGTCATTCTAGTGGTCCCGCACAAACTCACCTTGCGCTGAATTATGTGCGGTTCGTTTCGCAAAACAATGTCAAGTGTATTCTACTAGAAGCGAATGGTCATCAACAGATGCAGTCTTAACTTCTGTCAACATATAGATACAGTTACCTTAAACGCTCAAGATCGATTAATTGTTGTCGCGACATGATTAATGTCAATATAACCAACTTTCGCATTATTATTTTGCGTCCACGATTTCCTGGTCCACAACGAGCAACTAAGTATGTGTTATGGAGATTTTACATAATAGGACCATCTTTTATTAATTCAGAAATAAGTTTCCTATAAATATTGATTCGTCAGTTTCTGTGAGGACATTATTTTCTCGATCCATCGCAAATGTGACATCTCAACAGCATCATTATACTTGTCGCTTCTCGGTTGGAATGCATAAATGTATGTTATTCAAATGTTTTGTTGAATACAGTACAAGCCAATCAATCAGGCTAATGCATTCACTAATTATAATATGTATGTCCAGATTCCAGATTTTTTAATGACTAGACTGCATTTATTAACATTGTTCTGTAGAGCCTTGAATAAACGTACAACTGTCAACTTATTTCTGATACATTCTGCTTATTTTACTCTTTCCTACATTTCGCAACTGAGACTATCAAGCCTAAATTTCAAACCTACCACATAGATGTAAGTCCAGCATGTTAGATATTGAATAAACATTTCCGCACATGTCGTAATTTCAGGAAACAAAAATGAAACATTTTTGTCCCATTGGTCAACGAAAACCCCATATTCAGACAATGAGATTAATCTAACCAATTAACAAATGTCAAAGCATTAACATTTTCTGTCTAAAGAGCTTTCATTCTGTCCAATTGGTATTATGTGTGTGATAACCTAGAAGCCGTTTACGAACACCTTTATATCCGAGAATTTCTGTCCAAACAAGTACTAACAATACAGAACAATTTATGCTATGTTGCCTATATAAGGTGATTGATTAGCGATTTACGCCACACTAAGCCTATTTCAGCTAGGCTATACGGTGAAATCTGTGTACAAACCAATCAATATATCATATCATGCACAGGAACCAGACAAGAAATCTAAAGTGTTGGCTCTTTGGCCGTTCACCGTTGCTTTGAACTTCAGCACAGCCACCTAGGGATTCCCAGGCGACACATCAATGTCATAAGGTGTTTATTTGGCCAATCGTATTCAAAACCTCTCACGCACAGCACAGTTACAAGCCCAACGAAATATATATGGTATTCAAATACTGATCTTCAAGCTAAGAATAGGTTTGGTTGTTTGATAGGGGTTTACCGTCGTACTCAAGGATATTTCATGTATATGACGACGGATTGTCCACTTTACACTGCATCTAGCCTTATTGCGGTGGAAAACCACGAGGAAACCTTGAAAAAGCCACCCCGTGATTGCCGGATTCCCCTTCTACAAATCGTTTCAAATTCTGATGAAGCACAACAAAGTTACCAGCCCAACAAGAAATCTAAGCGACTAATTATTTAAATCTTTGATTGTCACCATGACCTTCAACCTGTTGCCTGTATTGCACGCGACATATAGTCCTCACTTGTTTAAATAATTTTCACAATGACATTGTGGGCTACATAGCAAAGTTGGGACAAATCCAAGGTGCTGAATATTATCCTTTTAAATATGACCGTTGGCTTCCACCAGGCAACCTAAATAACACGCAGCACATCGTCTTCAAATGGTGATTACCTGTCCGACATCGTTTCAAAATCTCATTATTATCAAGAAAGGAAGAAGCCAGATATTCAACTAAAAGTGTAAGAACTTTAACCATAAAAAATGGCCTTGACAACAAGTCATGCCACCCAATAGCCCTGTGTGACACATCGTCGTCATATGTCATTTGTACGAAATATAGTTTTAAAATCACAATATGCAAACACAGTGAAAACCGGACTAGGAATCTAAGGTGCTACATTTTTTACCTTAAGTCTGGCCTTGACCGTCAACCTGTTTTGCACCAGAAACATACATGTAAGTTGATATTTTCCCAAAACACACGCACATGCACTCCACGCACACACGGACATGTGTAACATTAGATGCCTTCCGCCACTTTTGTGGCCGGATTGTAAACAAACCTGGTCTTGCACAACAAAATCTAATAACTAAAGTACGGAAACGCGTTAATGAGTTGGAAAATGAGATTACAGACGTTGAGTTAACAGTCCAGTTAATGTGTGCGTTGATCTGGTACACGCAATCCCTGAAAACGAAACATGTAAATATATGGAGCCCGACTTGAATGAGCAGTTAGCTAAACTCTATTTGTGTAGCAATTAACGGAATAATGTGTTTGTGATATGGCATTTTTAAAATTTTATTTCAATGACCTGTCTGTGCATTTTAAAGATCTGGGATATCACGTCCATATGGTAATTCCAACTTTCACATTATGACATTAAAAGCTTAAAAGGTATAATCGTGCCCAAATTATCGCTATTGATGCTAATTCTAACACACTTTTCATCAAATTAGAAGCAAGAATGTTGCTTCAAACGTTAGCGACGACTAACTACAGTGTGCCAAAACATGTACTTTGGTGGATGAATACGAATACGCCTTCCCTTCAGTTAATAGCTATTGCGTTTTAGAGTTTAAGGGAATGGTCAACATAAGCTTATATCAAATGATACATGTAATAATATCCGCTTATAGCCATACCCACTGATACTCGTTACTGCAATCGCTACTGTAAGGTAGAGTTTATTTTCTCTTTTCACCATACTAATTATCCCCCTTTAAATATAGAAAATGGATGAAAGTGTCGCTTTGATAGACTTCTGTATTGTATAGATCGTCGTGAATTTTATAATGGCTTAAATAAAGAAAAAGGTTTTTTTTTTAAATGGACCCTTGTTTTTTAGCAATTCATAAAAATATAAAACCTGCCCTTAAAAATGTATTTGCTAAATACCTTCAAAACGAAAGCCAATATCAAAAAACTGCATAAACATTTTTTAGATAATGGCTTCAAGATTGTCTCCTCTAATTTCAAAAACTTAGTGCAAATGGTTTGCGAGAAATGAACAATTTAAATGATAACTTTCAAGAAAAATGAAAGCTGAGAAAACAGCTAAAACGTATGTAAATGTATGAACTTCAGGTTGTTTTAAGATTACTCCAATAAATTTACTAAACTACATCTTTTTTATAATTAAATGAAAAGGGGTAATATAGTTTTATCAATTGCATTAATTTTTTAATATATTATTTTAAAACAATGTCTTTAAATGGCAGTTTTAACTCCGAAATTTGACTGACCTCGGTATAACAGATTTCGTTCACACGTGCTTAGTCCGTATAAATGTTTTTACCGACCTCAAATATTTCTTCTCCAGGTCTACTGTTCAGTTCAAAAAACACACCCCAACGGCCAAGCGATTGATATGTTGGCCTTTCGCTAATTGGTTCGTGGTATTAGTCAGTAGGTAGTCAGTTGAGGTGAGATAATCTCTTTAATCCATTCCGCCCTTCGATATACATAATCTTTGAAGCAGGTAGTTTACAATTTAAATCTAAAAAAATTCGTTCTAAAATACAAACTTTTTTGTCAAACTTTTTTCATTATCAAGATTATGAAACGAAAATTTCAGAAAGACAAAAATAAAAATAAAAATAAAATTTTATCCCTGACTAGTGATAGAGTCCTTAAATACATGTTAGGTTTAGTAATTGCAGGTAGAAATAAATCTGATTGAGCCATAGCTGAAATAATAACACGATACGGGCATAGTGGACAGTACTAATTAGTTGCGCTTCTCAAATACTGTAGAAGTATTAACCGATTATTTGTAATATCTAGTGATTGGGGGCGTTTTAATTTGTAAAATGATTTAGTGGTTTTATCATGCTTTAACAATGTATTAGCAAGTGACTGTAGGCGCTTTCATTTGTAAAATAATTTAGTGGGTTTATCATGCTTTAACACTGTATTAGCAAGTGACTGTAGTAGCTTTCATTTTTAAAATAATTTAGTGGGTTTATCATGCTTTAACAATGTATTATCAAGTGAATGTGGGCGTTTTGATTGGTAGAATGATTTAGTTGCATGGTGTATCGTGCGTTACTATATATCGAACAGTACTATGTTTGCACGACTGAACCGTGGTCGTATCACTATCATATGACTACGACGATCCGTTTTATCATTTCTGTATTATTGGGCAAGTCAAAAGTTATTTTCAAAATAGTCGCACAGTTCTACACCATCCCCTCTATGAAGACTTGTTTGGCACCATTGCTGGCAATGTTTCAATTAATCTTAATAAGATATCAACTTATATACATTGTCGAATGAATGAAGCAAACAACTCAATTTGTTTTATATGCTAGTAAAACTACATGTATATGTTTTGATATGGATATTTTTATAAGTATGTTTATCCGACACAATATAAGATTAGGCAACTCGTTTATCATTTCGGAGCCATTAAGCAAATACTTCATAACTGTTCTGTGTCTATTTGAAAACATACCGGCCATATGGTGAAGTATTGTGTAATGCCAATACATCTACTTTGCCCGTTCGCGAATACTCTTTGCACTTGCAAGCCTGTTTACATTGCATCAAAGACAATTTACTTGCCAGAATTGTTTTTACCAGGTTACGCTTTGCGGGAAATGGCCCCTCCTTTGATCTTGAATGAACCATGTAATTGTATTTTGTAAGAAAAAATATTGTTATGCAATGTTCTGTTTTATAGCAGCCTGTTTCA
Organism: Mopalia muscosa; assembly: GCA_031763545.1. Lineage (NCBI taxonomy): Eukaryota > Metazoa > Mollusca > Polyplacophora > Chitonida > Mopaliidae > Mopalia > Mopalia muscosa. The sequence continues at coordinate 1,252 of JARFOD010162392.1, read as the reverse complement.
ACTGTCTACGAAGGGTTCACGACCTATGGAACATAACAGTAGCTAGTGAGGACATTATGAATAAACTAGCGAAAGAAGGGTGCTCGCTCTGTGGCTTTGAAGCAAGTCCAATTGAGATGGACTGGAACCAATTGCAGACTTCGGTGACAACAACCATAGATAAAACTACGGGTGAATCTATGTCTTAATTTGCGTATTCTGTGGCTGGTGTTCTTGCTGATGAGTCGGTACCAGCATATACCGATGGAAGGGGAAAGTGAGGTGATAATACCATTTAAAACTTCTTTGGGCATACATTTCTGATCTATGCCTAAAATGCAGTAATTAAGATAAAATTAAAAAGCCCGATGCGTGTGGAAATATTTTGTGTTGACGAATTTACTGACTGAAAGGCGGAGTTCAGGAAGAAAACGTCAAGCAACATATGGTTACATCCAATTATGGGTTTAAAAGTAATATCTCTTAATGTTTACGGATTGGTTCCATGGAAGCAATTTATACGATGAAAACAGTTTGACTTTTTTTAAACGAGAATAGTTTTTTATGCATGAGACAGACTTTAGATACGCAAATGGCGTTTCTGATTTCGAAAAAGTTACCAAAGGTAAAGCAATATGTTCCACTAGCACCAATCCCAGAGCTGAAACAGCAAATTTGCTTTTTTTCTTTTCTGAGGGCCTCTTATCTCTTTATATACATAAATGACGTTTTGGTTTAAATGCTACCTCTCGATATTATGGAAACGCATCACATCTTGTTTTGTTAAACAAGTCACAATTTTCTGTTGGAAGGTCAAGCTGGACAGGCACTAGCTGAGTTGATTTTATAAAAGTATAAAATAATGAAGCGAATTGAACGCTTCTAGTCTCTTTAATGTTTTTGATTCGGATTACTATAGAAAGTACATGTTACTCGGCATGTTGATATCTATTATTGTGGTGGGGAATGCATTTAATATGTGGGTTATTGTCAGTGTACTGAAAGAAAAGCATTTGAGATCATCTCCGACGTATGTTGTTTTAACCAATCTCGCAATTTCAGATTTTATGTTTATAGTTATAGCTCCTACAATTGTGATCGTAACAACGTACGCCGGAACCGCCTCAGACATTTTCTGTGCTCATATTTATTACATATCGATGTTAACGTTATATGTTAGCGCTTATAGCTTAGTAACATTTGCTGTATTACGTTATTTTCTAGTGGTACACCCATTTAAGGCAATGCTTTGGCTTTCCACAAAGAAAATTGT
>JARFOD010162381.1:0-11917 GCA_031763545.1 Mopalia muscosa | reverse complement strand
TGTTCTGTATTTCTCTCCGTCATCATATAAGTGAAATACCCTTGAGTACGACGTTAAACACCAATCAAACAAACAAACAAAATCTTATTCTTAGAGCTAATATACAACATGGAACAGATTAGTTTCTGATGTCTTTGTATTGTGTCTTGTGATTGTCCTGCTTTAGTCTTGTTGTTTGTTGCCAGTCATTTTGAGGTTGGCTTCTACCATTGGCTGGGGCGGGTTGTTGGGGGGAGCTTCTGCTCTCAGAGCTAAAGGGGGAACAGGAAGCCAACCTGTTTGTGGTGTCGGTATTGCGTCAAGTTGTAGTCCTCTATTTGTCCCCTGATGTCCTTGTTTGTTGCCCCCGATGTCAAGGGTAGTTTCCTTCACCCATTGGGCTGACACACCAGTCAAACAAACAAACATAAAAAACTGTTGAGTACAACATTAAACCCCAATCAAACAAACAAACAATCCTTTGCCCGGGGAAATAACAATAATTATAATTAGAAATATGTTAATGTTTAATGATGTAAATTCTAATGTCATCATGCTATCTGTGAAATTAACAGTTGAAGAAGATTGGTAGGAAATACAAGGATCAAGCAGAGACGGCCACAAAGGAAAAAGAGGAGAGTGTGGCATTGTTAAATCAACTTAAACAACAGCAACAACAACAACAGGCTTCCAATACATCTGCTGATGAAGCAGCCTCCGCAATGGCTGAAAAGTTACAAGCTGCAGAGAAAGAGAGAGATGGGCTGAAAACCAAAGCAGAAGAGAGAGAGAAAGAAATTGTCTCTTTGAAAGAAACTCTGGAAAAATTACAAGCAGTATGTATGCTTTAGTGTTTAAACAAGGGTCACTGGCCAGGGTTCAGCAAATAGCATGTCAGTGACATGTGTCTGGAAATATGCCTGTCATAAATCCCTATTTTGAAGAATTTTGCCTGTCAACATTTTCCTTTTTCCTATCTTTCCCATGTTAAAATTGTACTGTGACCTATTGCGCCTTTCTTAAAAAGTCGAACTTTATAAACTTAATTAAAATGGGGCTAGATTTTTTATTTTTTTTAATTTCTTTTATAAGCATTGAGCCTAGCTAATTTGTTTAAACTAGATAAATGGACTATATCTATACATTGATCTGCCCTCTGCCTAAGGGCAATACTGTCTTTACTTAGCACTGGAGGAAAATTAACTTTCCAACATTATGTAAACACTTCATATCTTGGTTGTAATACTGTCAATTATTATTGGAATATGCACAACGTAAAACACCAATCATTCAATCAATCTCTTCATTTATTAAACCCACTGCCTTGGCTTTGTGGTTTGCTAGTGTGCTTGCTTATTCTTCTTTGATGTAACGTTAAAAGGATCGTGTCCCCCTGTTGAACACAAGGTATATGAGTGTGTCTCAACATGCAGGCCTTATTTTTTCACGCAAATGGTCGTTCAGGTTACGCAAACGAAAATTCACACGAACGGTCACCATTCACACAAACTAAGACCATGTACACATACATTCAGGTTACGTAGAGATTACGCGAACGAAAATTCACGCGAACTAAGACCATGTACACGTACATCGGATGTCTACAGTGTATGTAGTCATTCGACACAAGATAACCAGAAAAGGATTCTCATACGCTGTCAGAATTATTTTGTATGATAGCCTGACCATAATCTAAGTTTATTTAAATATGAACCATTTCTTGCTTCACTTAACGACATAAATTTGAGGGAAAAAACCCAATTAATTTACTTTACTAAAAACCTAACAAGAGATCAATAAAAAGCGCGAAATAGAAAACCTCGGGCTGTGTTAGCTGTGATTTGGCTGGCTTCGACTCTACAACTCAATCAAAATCACCGTTGATCTCTGGCCTTCTTTAACTCTCTTGGCCCCGTGAGGGAGCGGGTGGGCCATGGCCCTACAGAATACTCCCTCAGCTTCCTCGGTCGATCGTAACAGGCGAGAAAAGAGGTTACTTTCTGTTGCCCTGGTGTTCGCAGAGCTAAAGGGTAATGGGGAGCTGATTTGTTTGTGATGTTTATATTTGTGTCCGTCATCATATACGTGAAATACCCTTGAGTACGACGTTAAACACCAATCAAACAAACAAACAATCTTTAGCTCTCTGTCCGCTTGATGTTAAAAGTTCACAATAAACGAAACCCACCAGCCTAAATTTGTAAAACTTTGTAAAAAGTTTACATTAACTGCACCCCATGTGCCTTAATTTGCCTTGATAATGGCCTGATTAACTGATTGTCTTAATGAAGCCACTCCGATAGCTTACCATGTGCTGCTGCAACAACAACACTATATTATGACAGATGCGTCTTGTTTAACCCACCTGCGGGGAAATCACAGGTTTGTCTACTGGTATTAAAGACTTTATTTGTGAATGATATTTGATTAAAATCGGCAAACAATGATTGGTACAAGTTATGACCGTTTATGCAGTATATCGGGCTACAACATAGCGTAATTACACTGTATATTTACATAACCTATCTACAAGAACGACCGTTCGCGCAAATTTTTTTCACGTAACCGAACGATAGGTTACGTGGGTTTTAATTCACGTGAACGGTAGATCGGTTAGGCAAAATTTGGAAAAAATAAGGCCTGAACATGTGTATGAGGATACACCCCAATCAAACATTTCTACATTGATCTAAAATAGTCAGGAAGTGGATTAGAGCTGTCATAATGGAAACCATAAACTGTTCCAGCTAATCAGCAGTAGGAAAACACTTCATATACTGTGATTCCCACTGAATAATTTGACATAGAAGACCAATATTCCTGATTATTGTTTAATAAAAAGAAATATAGAAACTTAACATGCATATCTTGTTTGTCAGAGTTGTGACTTTGGTCTACTAAAACTCTTCATATATACTAAGTTTATTTAGTGCTAACAATGACTCTATTTTAGGAACTCAGCCAATCAAACGAAGCGTCTCAGAAATCAAAGGCAGATTTCACAGAGATGGAAAAGAAGCATACCCAATCACGTAACCTGTTACAGACAGCAAGACAACGCATGGCCACACAGAAAGCAGATACAGATAAAATTACAACAGAGAGGAATGGTTTGAAGGAAAAAGTGGCTACCCTTCAGTCAGAGAAAAGTAAGTTTGTTGATTCAATCTTTTGAATATTTTTATGTTGTCTAAACCACACATGATAGTATTTTCGTTATTTTTGGAAAAAATTTATATGATTTATAAAAGTCATTTCGGTCAGAACCCTTAAAAAAATTTTGAAATATCAAAATTTTAAAAAATTATGTTTTTGGGGTCCTTTCATGTCACATCTGATATTTTGAAGTTCTATTAGCTTAATTTCTTAGTTATTTCCACATGTATATTAAATTGCATTAAAATTCCCAAACCAGTATCAATGTATGTAAAAAATATTTTTAAGGTATTTATGTGGGAGCCAAGTCTTTGCTGAAGAAATAAAAGAAGCAATATTGTTTCTGTGAACTCATGAATTATAATATTTTATGACATTTTTGAGTTTTCAAGAAAAAAGCGGAAGTAAAAACCTTTATCTATCACAGTAGCCGAAATTAGGGAAAGAGTCATTTTAATCAATCTTACTTTTATCGAGTTGTTTGAAAATGATATAATGCAACAACAAAACTTACTCCTCTTTCTTATATAAAACTGGATAGGGAAAAAAAAAGGAAATGATTCTGGGTGTTTTCAGATAAATTAGAGGGTCTTTTAAGCGCCAACCAGACGGAAACAGATGAACGAGTGTCCCTGTTGGAACAAGAGCTGCAGAAATTAAGACAGTCCACATCAACAGCCACGCCAGATGTCAAGCAAAATATGGACAAACTACGACGAGAAAACACAGAACTTCAAGCAAGGGTATGAATGCCTCTCCCATGTTTTCTTAAACATAAATGTAACAACAACTACAACTTGAATTTGATTTTTCCCCAGTTTCCCTCCTATAACTTTAAATATAACATCTTCATATAAGAGAAATACTGTTTAGTTTGTGACTAGGCACCAATCAATCAAACAATTTAAACCACAATTTGAATTTGGTGAAAGTTTGTGAGAGTCTGATGTGTTACTATAGTACAACATTGAAAAGTACAGAGCTGTACGAATGGGGGTCAAGGTGCAGAGGTTAGAGTAAGACTACTAGATATCCTGTACATGTATATGAGGTAGTCTGCTGCCCTTCCTCTTTGCTCACATGAAAACTTTCTCCAGTAAAGACCACGCCTACCCAGTCACATGAAAGCGTCCTCCTGTACAGCAAATATTTACCTCCGTTTCATTCAGAATTACAATAATAGTGTATGTTCACTACTGGTAAGCAGTCTCCCTAACACATTTGGCTAGTGTACTTACAACAAAACAAGAACAGCATGTTTGCTAATGTAGCATGATGCTTTGTTGGTTATCAGCAATAGATGCCCAGCTTGTAATTCATGGTCATTAATTGTGAAACGTGTTGATCTGGGCCCCTCTTCATTTCTTAAAGTCCCCGTGAAGGAGCAGGTGGGCCATGGCCCTGCAGAATACTCTCTCGGCTTCCTCTGTCGATCGTAAGAGTGACCTGTTCACCAATCCACTCAATCTTTTCTGGAAATAAATATTGTTTATTTAACCAAATTTTAGCCTTTTTTTTTCCATTGAAAAACTTTAAATGTAAAATAATTTGATAAATTCACTTATATTCTTCTTTAGGATCATAAAAATCTATGTATAATGGTGTTTATTACTTTAAAATGATATTTAAAAATTCACTTGATTTTTCTTAACTTTATTACTTTAGTAACTTTATGAATAGGAGCCCTGAGAATTCTGGTGTTCTGTTCTCAGACACACAGTATTTGTATAGTATTTACTGATATGTTTATGTGCAGGCTCAACAGCTACAGAAAATGGTAGAAGCTCTTCAGAAACAGTCTGGTAAGAAGTCCCCCATCCAGAGACCCTCGGCCAAGTCACCCGCAGACAGAAGCAGGTCAGTGGTCACCACACGTTTTCTAATCTGCTCCCATCCTCTCTGTAAGGAAAGTTTATTTAGAGTGTACCAGAGCTGTCTTTACTAAGCATAGGAGGAAGATTTACTTTATAACAATATCAAAATTGCTCGTATTTTATGGTTGTTCTAGTGTCAATAATTGTTTGAATACACCACCCACAAGTAAGTTTGGCTGACACATCCATCAATCAATCTAATCTTCTCTGCTCATAATTTTTGCAGTGTTTTACAAGGATATGTCATACTACAACAGTTTTTTTTTTCTTTTTAGAACATTTAATCAATTCAAAGGTTGTCAGAAATGTTGCTGAATCAGCAATTCTACTGCATTTTCAAATTCTGATCAATTAATAACAACTCCTATGTTTTGTTAATAGTATGGCATCATCAGAAGCCCCAAGAACTGCAAATATTCGGCCGATGGCAACACCCAGTGTTGGAATATGCCCTGCCACTCCCATTCAGCCAGTTACTGGGGGTCAGGCAGCTGCTAAGGCTACAGCCAGTATTCGTCCTATGGCAATAACTCCTACCCAAGGGTCTCACTCAGGCCCCACCCCAACAGCCACAGTCATGCCCACGACAGTCAGCCCACAGGAAACACATGAAGGTATTTAGTACACTTTTTAAAAATAACTTAATCATATGGGGCTACAAGCATTTTTCCTTTACATGATTATCCTGTCTTGTCTTTGTTTGTTGGCATTCTTGTTAGGGGTTGTTTTCTAACCAGTGGAATAGCCCCGATCAAACAAACAAATATAAGTTAACTGGTGGTTACTGCAGCCTTTAAAGAATATTGAAGTTTTGAATCATGATAAAGGTATGGTTAAAAGAGGCCTTTTTTTTTTCTCCAAGCAGAGGCATCAACATCTGTGCCAACAGGAACTGTACAGGGTAGACCTGCTCAGAGAGTGGCTCCTCAAGTAGAAGTTCAAATAGCAGGTATGTTATCCGGAATAATTTCCCCATAGCATGAAACATTGACTTTTTTTCCCTTTGAGGTAATTAACTGTCACTTTATGACTCTGATTGGTTGATAATAATTCCTATTTCATGCATTGTCTTTAGGATGCCATTAGTCTAAAGTTCACCTAAACAACTATAGCCCTGTAAAGTGATAAAGTCACTGCCCCCAAGAAAGGCATAAGCAACTTACTATTTTAACCAGTCCACTTGACTATAGAGGCCTCTGACGTGGCTTAGTGGTAGTGTGCGCGCTTCCTGAAATGAAGCCTGCCTGTGAACCCTCAGGTATATGAGCGAGTCACATGTTGTGGCTCCGGCAATCGCGGGGGTTGGTTTTTATGAGATTTCCTCTCAGTTTTCTTCCATAGTAAGACTAGGTGCAGTTTGAAGTGAGCATCCGTTGTGATATAAGTGAAATGAGTAGGACGTTAAACCCCAAACAAATAAAACAAACTTCACTATAGATTCAAGAAATGTATCTCTGTAGTGTGGATTCCAAATTTGTTGAAATTTACCATACAGTTTATGGTTATGTGAATGTGTTTGTTTTGTAGAACCTCAGCCAGGACCCTCGGTGGAAGCCCAAGAGATACCCCCAGTGAGTAGTGTGTCAGAACCCCAGCCTTCTACCTCCACTGCTCCCACCCCTGGAGATCAACCCACACCACAAACTGGAAAGAGAGCCAGAGAGTCCGAAAGGTAAGCGATATATATGTCCATCAACATAAGAAGGAAATTCACAACACCTGGGTGTAACACTTCTTACAAGTCTACAAACCTAAATATAAAAAACCTTTAATGTTTCTCCACTTCTCTGCCTTAGAATAGTGTGTTTGGAAAGTGGTAATGCTGTCTTTATTTACAACTGAATGAAGATTAAGCCTCACATTTTATGGTAATGCTAGTGTCAATTATTGTTGGAATATACCGCCGTCATACAAGGTAACTACACAAAGCACTGCTAAAAACATAAATCCATTTATTAATTTCTCTTGTTATATTTTCAACGCCTAGAGTGTCCTGCTATGTTGGCCATTAATTACTATTCACCAGTGTGGATGGTTGAAGGCACTTCCTGTTGCCCTGCTGTTTTAAAGCTTAGGGGCAACACAAAGTTGCTCTATGTTTTCTTTGTCCTGTATTGTCTTCTTTGGTAACAGTGGTTTCTTCCATATATGATAACATGTTATCATATGAGTGAAATAACCTTAAATAAAGTATTAAACCAAACTGAAGCAAACAATCCATGTATGGAAAATTTACTTTCTGTAATGGGCATAGTTTCCCCCAACTTTGATCAGGGTGTCCTATATCCTGTGAATGAAGTAAATTTCATTACAACATAATTCCCAGGTAAATTCATGTAAACAAAAACACACCTGTAGTTATCTGCTTACTTTTCAGCCAAGATACAGAATCTGAACCCGAAGGAAAGAAATCAAGAGTATCTCTGGTAGGTGGTCAAAACAAATGTTATAACAAACTGTCAATGTTGCCTTAGAATATGAAAAAGTACACATTTAAATTGCAACTCTTACATAAACAAGGTTTCCTCTCGATTTTCCAACATAATTAGGCAAGGAACAGTGTGAAGTGGACAATCCATCATCATGTAAGTGAAATGCTGAACGTTTAACCCCATCAAGGGACAAAAAAAGATAATGAAAGAAATGGATGTTATTTTATTAGGAGGGTGGTGTTCTACCAACAATAACTGTAACGGATGAGGAGAGTAATACAACGACGACAGTGGCTGGAGAGACCACACAGGATTCGCCAGTACAGGAGATTCTACAGGGACCTGAATCCACTCCGACTGAAGAGGACATACAACAGTCTGCTTCAGAGGTCTGTCAATATTATATTACATGGGTCTGTTAAGGGGGCATACTGGGGGTGTACAACTGTGGGTGTACAAGCTTTCCTTTTGGTTTTTCCATTGTAATTTGGAAAAGTTCAGTGTGAATTGGACTATAAGTCGTCATATAAGTGAAATACCATTGAGTATGACGTTAAACCCCAATCAAAAAAACAAAATCAAACCTAGTCAGTCTAACTGGATTTCTTGTATTAAGTAATATCAACTACTTTAAATTTCCTTAATGAGTTAATGCATGTCCCCTCTCTGATTAATAGGAAAGTATCCCAACATCTAAAAAAACAAAGTTAGGTTTTCTGAGAATCCTGATGTTTACTTACTTAAAAATGTGTCCTCTTTGTTCCAAACACAATTTCCAAGTCCTTTAAATAACTTCTAAAGAAAAAATCTAATGGATGAAATTCCAGGGCCCAGTTGCTCGAAGCAGTTTAAAATTGAATCCACTATTAGACGAAGTTGCGTCATGTTGTATGTCTATCCTGAACCCGGTTTTGGCAATTTAATCTAGAGTTAGCGACTAAATTTTCGGGAAACTGGCCCCAGCTGATTTCATGAAACAGTTGAATATACTGGGATCCAAACAGCTCACATTGTCATGTTGTCTTAATGTCATTGCTGGAATAGATCATCATCTCACTTAAATTTCCATGTATTAAGGGACAGGGGGTTCGCTGGGTGTTGTGTCAGACTTCTGATCTTCATTCAGTGTGCTGATAACCAGTTCAAGTCCCTCACGCAAACTCCGGTATTTGTGGGAATCACACAAGGACATCCGACTATAGCTTAGCTGGTTTTTAATATTGTTGTCATTCTGTTTTCCACAATATTTAAGAAAGGCATATTACAAAATGGACAATCCTTCTTCAAAAAAGTAAAATAGTACAACAATCCAACAAAGAAACCATGTAATAAATATCTACTGTATATATAACAGGTGTCTGGTGAAGTGACAGAGGTGATTGTTGAGGAGGAGGAAGAGGAGCATTCCTCACAGATAGAGGACACACAACCGGAGGTAGAGGAGGAGGAGGTTATTCTAGTCACCAGTGATGAAGAGGTACAAACAAAACTGATTACTCTAGATTAATAATAAATGAACCCCTAGACCAACCTGTCTTCTCTATGAAGAAGGATTCATGGTTGAAGTACAATCCAGGCTGTTTGAATTACCATTTCTGCTGACATTTACTGTTGGCAATTTGATACCGGACTTAAGGACCTACCTGTTGCCTTGGTACTCTCAGTTTATATGCACCAGGAAGATTGTTAACAGTCAGTTGTGATGTTTTTGTTTTGTGTCTTGTTACCGGTCTTTTTATAGCCAGTGACAAGAAGGGCTGTTTGCTTCACCTATTGGGCTGGCACACTGTCGTATGAGCGAAATAACCTTAAATGCTGGTTATTTCATTGATTACTCGGCTGTGGAATTGTAAGAAATCCTCTTGATTAAAATCTTTGCAGTTAGAAAAGATTATTTGTGAACTTATTAACCTTTAAGATGCCAAAAGAAAAGTTACACGAATTGTAGCATCTTCGGTAGGCATGTAATTTATTGATTGTAAAAAAGTCATTTTGGGCTTATTCTTGATACCCATGATTCCTTTGTATTTTCAAATGTGTATTTAAATAGAATGTTTCAAGCTGACCAAATAAGAAAAATCTGTAAATACTGTATAATATATGCAAACTAAGGATGGTGATGAAGAACAAAAGAATACATGATTGACACTCTAACCAGGAGCTAAATTCACCAACCAGTGACAGCACATAAAAACAAACTGTTGACATCTGCTTTTTGAAACTTTCTTGTCCTTTATCCAGTAGCCATTTTGTTGCAAAATAATATGTACACAAAGAACATCAAGCAGTGTTTTTATAGTTTTTTGCACAAAATGTTGAATGTGTGGTTAGCTTTTTGATTGGTGAACGAACATGTTACTTTCAGGAGGATGAGGATGACATAGAGGAGGAGGAAGAGGAGATTGAGGAAGAGATTGTAGAAGAGGAGTATGAGAGTGGTGAGGAACCAGAGGAAGGCATGGAGGAGCAATACGAGGTTAGTCTTGAGTGATGATGTTGTAGCACTAATGGTGCCATCAGCAAGTTAGAGAATTTCAAGCTGGAAATAATACCCTATAACTTCTAAGGTTGAAAAAACATAAGTGAATCATATCCCTGTATATATGACGCACCCCAAACGTAAGTCTGGGTTCGGTGAAAAAAGGGCCTCTTGTACATGGGTGTATATGGTAACTGATGAAACATCAGGTTAAATAACACATGGTGTCTAACTTGAACCTGAGCAGGCATTTGGTTGGGATCTTCCTTTTCTCCTGGCCCCGTCAGGGAGCTGGTGGGCCATGGCCCTGCAGAATACTCCCTCGGCTTCCCTCGGTCGATCGTAAGAGGCGAGAAAAGAGGTTGCTTTCTGTTGCTATGGTGTTCGCAGAGCTAAAGGGTAACGGGAAGCAATTTTGCTTGATGTTCTGTATTTGTGTCCGTCTTATAAGTGAAATATCATTGAGTACGACATTAAACACCAATCAAACAAACAAACAATCCTTTTCTCCTGGTGCTCTGCGAGATATAATAATGATACAGTATGGTGCTGATCAGTTTGTGATGTGCTTATGTTTTATGTGTGGTCTACAAATTGTCTTGCATTGTCTTTATCTGTTGCCATGTAGCCAGTAAGGTTGAATGTTGTTTCCTTGACATTGCCCTAGCTGTCACAGGTTCAGATAGCAGAGTAACCTTACCAGTGTCTTGGATCGGCGATCTACTGGTCATAAATCCTTATTTTGAGGAATTTTGCCTTTCAAAGTTTTCCATTTTCCTATCTTTCCCATGTTTAAATTTAGAACTTGTACCTGTCATTTTAACCATTTTTAGAAATCTACCTGCTAAAAATGACAGGTGAATTGGTCTCTAGCTAGGATTATGAGCCTAATTAAAGTACAGCTTAAAATCTCAATCAAACAAACGATAACCCTAAAGGATAGAACATGGAACAGGACATTGGAAATGCATATAAGGGACGTATAAATGTCTTTGATTTTTTTTTTCCAGGATGATGAAGGCTTGGAGGAGTTTGAGGAAGAAGATGATGGAGAAATTGTGATGGAGGAAGAGGAGGTCATTGAGGAAGGAGATGATGATATAGTTGTTGTTGGTAAGTTAAAATCAACTGTGATTGAAATGTCCGGGATTATAACAAGTCCTGTTCATGAGTACCTTTAAGTTTAACTAAAAATAGAATTTTTGATTTTCTAAAATTGAATTAAATTATGATTTGACAGCTCTTTGATCTGATGAAAACCATTTGTACATATTAATATTATTAGTTGAAAAGGAAAATGCTCTAATTAAGATTTGACTGAAAATTCTATCAATGCCTGAATATAAGAAGACTTTGTCAGTGTCTCTTCAATATATCCTAAAGTTGTTACACTCTGGCCACACAGAGACAATTTGACGGACTAATGCTCATTGGGATGAAATCTACCTGTATTTTAATGAGTTACAAAATAGTCAAATCCAGTGAGCAAGTTTTGAGAAGAAAATAATCGCTTTAATGTAAAAAAAAAAATCTTTATTTCTTTTTGAAAAGATTTAAATCAAAACTAAAATCAGTTTGAGCTTTGATTGTAAAGTCTCAGTGTTTGATTTACTTTGGTCGGTAGTAATGTGCTCCTGATATTAATATTGTTGTAGAGGGTGACAGCAATGGGGAAGGAGAGATGGAAGCACAAGGAGTGACAGAAGAACAAATCGATTCTGCTGAGGGCACAGGTAATTCTATTCGTTTAAAATAAAGTTTTAACAGGTAACTACATTTCAAACACCTGGGTTCGTCATATAAGTGAAATACCCTTGAGTATGACGTTAAACACCAATCAAACAAACAAGCAAAATCAAACACCTGGGAAATTGAAGTAGGGACACATATTTCTGATTGCCCGGAGCTTCCTGTTGCCCAGGGTCCACTTGCACAAAGCCTCCTTAAGCTAAGGTGTCCTTAGTTTCTCCCTTAAGCCTACACTAAGGAGACGAGCC
>JARFOD010162370.1:0-11917 GCA_031763545.1 Mopalia muscosa | reverse complement strand
GATTTCAATATTTAGCAGTCTAAATATGAAAGTAGCTTGCCATTCACTAGTTTGTGTGCTACTGTTTGTAAGGGGAGAAAAAAATTGCAGTTCATTCTTAGTTTTCTATTTCGAGCCCTGTAAGGGCCCATGGCTGTGGCTCAGTGGTAGCGAGTTCGCCTCCTGAACTGAAAAATGTTTTGATTTACCGTTCAAGGGTTGAGTCCGCCTTTCGACCATCAGGTATATGAGCGAGTCACATGTTGCGGCTCTGGCAATCGCAGGGGTGTTTTCAAGGTTTCCTCCCAGTTTTCCATTGTAATAAGGCTGTGTACAGTGTGAAGTGGACAATCTGTCGTCATATAAGTGAAATACCCTCAAGTACGATATTAAACACCAATCAAACAAACAAACAAACAATCTCATCTTGTACTTGTGATACGGAATACAATAATATGAATTCACCACTGCCAATTTTGGCGAAAAATCTAAAGAAAACAAAAATGTTTTGGAAAAAAAAAGTTAAGATCTTTTCAGCGATGTTAACCTGTCGCTTGAAGCAAAGCTATTTAAGCATTAATATTAAACTGTGGTTGAACTATGATGTTAAATGTGTAAATCCCAATCAATCAACCAAATTATACTAAGCAAACCACTTCAAACTGAAAATTGTAATGTAAAAACTTTTTAATTTGAGATGAAAGTAATATAGTCTGTACTGATGTAGTGTACATCGAGGCATGTAGTACATTAGTGAGCAATGATGCAGTGTATATAACTACATGTAGTACATTAGCCTACTGATTGGCACATAACAAAAAAAATTGTGTAACATTTACACAGCGGTTAAAAATTTATGATATGTTCACCTTCACATTTCATAATCAAGTAACTAGTATCCTAAATCACCTCAAATTTCGTCCATGACAAATCCGTTTTTTTTTAGGTAATGGAGTAAATTTAGTTTTTTCTGACAAATGTTGGTGCTTTCTAACTGAAAAATTCATCATCTGTCTCTCAGACACAATTTCCAAATCTTTTAAATAGCTTCAAAAATAGTTTTTTTTGTGGACGAATTTGAGTTGATTTATACATATTTTTTGTTGTTTCCCACACCTTTTGATCAGTGTGTATTACCGGCACTCGTAACACTCACACTAAGGTTGTAAGCTTATAGTTCCTAGATTTCTGACATAACAAGACCTGCATGTAAGAATGCAGGACTTTTAAAAGATCATTCAGGTTTTGTAAACTTTTAAAACCTAATTGTCATTTTTTCAATGATTCTGATAATATTAGATGAAATTTAGGTAAACACTTCAGCACATACAGTAGCTTTTAATTTGGCAAATTTTCAAAACACTCCATTCTGTACAGGATGTTTCAATTATGATCGTATACTTTATGCTTGTGTTCTTCAAACCTTTCAAGTGTTGTGTGAATAATTGCCAGAAGAAACCATATAGACGTGTAGTTGTTTCAGTATCATATTATAAGTAAGCTAGAATGACATTACTGTGTGCATAAAAACTTATTTTAGTTAGTATCACAATAAGTAATTTGCTGCATAGACTTCAGCCTCTTACTCTACTCTGGAGATTTAAATTAGTTAAACAAACTTACAAATTGGCATGCTTTCAAATTCAAGAGAAGGCTGATTTGTGTTTTCCTGTAGATCACACAATTCATGTAACTCCTCATACTTGTACATTGATCACTAAAGCTTAGAGGGTTATTGTAATCCTGTAACTCTTGTATGTGTTTGTAGATTAAGAGCAAATGGACAGTTACATGTGCGACAAAAATACATGTATGTGGTTAGTACTAACTCTGAACAAAAAGGTGATATGGTAACTAATAGCTTGATTAGTGAGCGTAACTATTCAGGGTTCAGCTGGGACTGTTTTATTTGTCCTGGTGAGGTAGGGATAGCTTGAACTAGCTTACTATGGAGAGGCATTTGAGTCCCGTGGAGGTTGAGGTAGCTTGAACTAGCTTGCTGTGGAGAGTCATTTGGTAGCTTTTGAGTCCCGGGGAGGTTGGGATAGCTTGAACTAGCTTCCTCTGGAGAGTCATTTGGTAGCATTTGAGTCTTGGTGAGGTGGGGATAGCTGGAACAAGCTACTTCTGGAGAGTCATTTGGTAGCGTCTGAGTCCTGGGGAGGTTGGGATAGCTTGAACAAGCTTCCTATGGAGAGTCATTTGGTAGCTTTTGAGTCCTGGTGAGGTGGGGATAGCTGGAACTAACTTCTTCTGGCGAGTGATTTGGTAGCATCTGAGTCCCGGGGAAGTTGGGGTAGCTTGAAAGAGCTTCCACTGGAGAGTCATTTGGTAGCATTTGAGTCTCGGGGAGGTGGGGATAGCTTAAACTAGCTTCCTGTGGAGAGTTGTTTGGTAGCATTTGAGTCCCGTGGAGGTGGGGATAGCTTGAACTAGCTTCCTCTGAAGAGTGGCTGTCAGTTATTTGGTTGCATTTGTGAACTGAACATGTGCCTTTTGGGCCTGGTTGCTTTAACTGTGGTTTGTCACTAATCCTGGATTACAGAAATAGGTCTTCACAAGGAATAACACCTTAAAATCAAGGTTCAAGGATATACTTGTCAACAAAACATGAAGTATCGGGCCCCCTGGGTTGTATTATAATCTCTGCTGGGAAAGCTGATCACTACATTTCTATGCATCTTATTTTAACAGGTGTATAAGACTTAAGTCAAAGTCATCGATATAAACTAATATATAACATAATATTTGTTGAATTATTTCATTTCATTTGAATAAATGATTTGTTATACTTTAGGTCAGTCAAAATGTTTTGCTCTGATTGGTAGAAACCACTTTGTGTGGTATAAACCAAAATGTTAATGTTGCATGATTTTGAGTTACAATGAGTTACAATGTAGACTGGAGCATGGGGCAACGACATGACATTCGTTTTGTTCTGTGTAACAATATGTCCACAAAAAGAAACATCATGATTTGAGAGCCCTCAACAATCGAAACTCAACTTGCGCTCACTATGCTTGAACATTAAATGTGCTGAGTTTGCAAATCAAAATGTTCCATTCATAAATATACAGTATTGGCGTAATGTTAAATTTTACAATGTCATACATGTAACATGTAAGGTTTGTTATTTAAAAGATTATTATTTTATCTTCAGTGTTGGTATCTTCAAGAATTTGATCATGTGATTCAGTACCAATCTTCAGAACAGTGTTATGGTTTGAGAACCTAACTGAACTACACTGGTCTCTCTGTAACAAACACCTGGACTGTCGTTACTTACATTTTACCCGAGGTTTCCATGGATATGGGTTTGATCAGCTGTCAGCCTCTCTGTATCATTTTAACTTTCATCTTTTTATCATCTAACACAGGTGAGTGTTTTGGACTAATTTAAAATAATTTAAATCTTTTGGACATTTTTGATACTTTTTGTTAGTTTTTGAAGTGCCATTTACAGATCTAGAATAGAGTTATCTGGTGTATGAGAGAGGCAATTTACATGAGGGCCCAGGCAATCTCAGGGCTGGTTTTCCATCATGTTTTCCACCGTATGTAAGAAATACTGTTTAAGAAGTGGACAATCTGTCATCAAACAAACAATTAACTTAAGTTTCTCAAAACAATGGGGCCTGTGGCCGTGGCTCAGTGGGTTTCTCCTGGATTTCCATCAAAATGAGGCAGGGAAATGTCGTAATCGACAATCTTTTGTCATTTTAGTGAAATACCCTTGTCTTTATTTGTTGCCAGTGGTGTCGATGAGTGGTTTCCTTCACTCATTCGGCAGGCTCATTGGCATACAATACTTTTGAGTTTGACGTTTAACCCCAATCAAACAAAACAAACAATCTCAAAACAAAGTGGGTGCCATTGCATATTTGGGTGTTACATCTATATTTCTAAAAATCAATCACACTAGCTCTGGGATGTAGATCAATTAAAACGGATGAATCCTCTTTTGTTCTACTTAACTCCCAGACAGATTTCTAATAAACCTTTATCTTGAGTTGTGATATGGGTAACCTACAGACTTCTCGAGAGAAGGTAATTACCATTAATATGGTGTACAAACAGGGCAGTTTCTAAAAGATTTCCCAGGTTCCTATCCCAAATTCTTCAGACCATAATCAGTGTTCTGAACCCGCTTTTAGCATGGTTATAACAGGAATTTATGAAAATAGTAATATATTGACATTCATTTGGGCTTGAAATAGTTTGGGTGCCCATACGTTTTCCGTAAGTAAAATGGCTCTGGATACTGCCCTGACAAAGTATTGTTAAAAATGTAGGCAACAACATTGCATTTTGTAACTTTGCCGAATACATGTAACTACTGTCCAGAGTATAATGTTGCTGTCATCCAGTGGAATACTGATTCCACAGGTTTTATTATCACCTGTCGCTTGTGAAAATCCATTTGTCAATGACCAATAGACATTACGACCAATGTGTATAGTACCTATATCGTAGTTAAATGTTTGTTTTGTTTGTTTGATTGGTGTTTAACGTCGTACCTATACTATGTGCTAAATAGTTCAACTTTTTATTCTAGTAAAATCTAAGATTCCCTACAACTGCTGTTAACCAAGTACAAGTGTTAGTTTATTGTCAACTTAACAAACCCTTTGCTAAAAATAAATGTAAGTGTGATCTCCTAGTACTACGCATAGTTACATCGTCCCAATCAGTCATAAGCTGTTAGTTTTGGGTGGTTCATCCCCCACTCCAGACAGACCATGTCACTCCGTATTCCATAAGGTCACAACAGGGTCTGGCCAGGTGTCACAAGCCCTTTAAGTCAAGAGTTTTTTTTTTGTTAAGAACAGCATTGCTCTGCAGCTGTACAACCTCATTACCTATTCCCATTTTGTATGTAGATTTGTAATTTCTCTGCCGACCAATCAACTAATAATTTGCTAAATGTCACTACATAGCATGGTCTGTATTGCAGGAATAAGTTTTCTGTATTGCAGGAATAAGTAAAAAATATAGAAATCTCTTTGCTAGAAAAATTACTGAGGAAATAATTTTAAAAATGGCAGGTCAATGGTCATGTTATTCAGTGATTCACGTATAACCCTGGAAAAGCAAATGTTATTTTCAGGTATTTTGAAACCAGTTTGTTTTCGTGTACAATGAAAGGAAAATTGCTGAGTTTGCTAATCAAGCTTTTTAACAATTAACAGTCAAAAAGCAAAGATTGTACCTGCAAACTGTACAGCTGGTCAAATTTAAAATGGCAAACCCTCTGGCAAAGGGCAGTTTGTTTGCAGTAGCACTCAAATTATTTACCATTCCAACACCACCAGACACCTTGATTGTGCTAGTGCCAATTATTGTTGGATAACACCATATAAGTGAAATACCCTTAAGCATGGTATAAAACACCAACCATTCAATCAATTAATTGTCCCGGGTTTTATTCACGGTGGAGGCAAGCAAATTTTTCTCTCTTCGTTTATTCAAAATATATATGTATCATGTATATGCTTTACAAGACATTTGTCTGTACACTAGTTCGAAGATTACTAATTAAGATTTATGACTGTTCATGGAATTCTGTCACAGTAAAGAATTATGCAATAGACGGACAAAGAGATCCATAAAGAGGTGCAGGCCTTTAAACTACAACATGCTGTAATTTATTTAATGTCTCACATAGAGGAGTTGCAAATAGTGGGAGTAAAATAGCGACATGTTTAATTAAATTGCCAGTCTGTGGTGTATTTTTGGTGACTATTCGAACAAGCAAGGTCCTTGAACAGTGAGATACTTCCCAGCATATGATATTTGAACAATGAGATACTTCCCAGCATATCATAATTGAACAATGAGGTACTTCCCAGCAAAACATGATTGAATAATGAGATACTTCCTAGCATATCATATTTGAACAATGAGATGCTTCCCAGCATATCATATTTGAACAATGAGATACTTCCCAGCACATCATAATTGAACAATGAGGTACTTCCCAGCAAAACATGATTGAACAATGAGATACTTACCAGCATATCATGATTGAACAATAAGATGATTTCCAGCAAATCATGATTGAACAATGAGGTTATTCCCAGCATTTCATTATTGAACAATGAGACACTTCCAAGCATTTCATGATTGAACAATGAGATTTTTCCCAACATTTCATGATTGAACAATGAGATATTATGGCTACCACTGAGGAGTTTACGAAGTAAAGTATAGTAACAACTCTGAAGAAAGATAATGAATTCAGTTTGACTCAACGTTTCGATTTATTGATCAAACCATCATCAGGAGTGATGATAGCTGGATCACTCCTGATGATGGTTTGATCAATAAACCGAAACGTTGAGTCAAAATGAATTCATTATCTTTCTTTGTAGTTGTTACTATACTTTAATAGAACAATGAGATTCTTCCCAGCTTTTCATGAATGAACATAGATAACCTTTTCTAATTCAGTATAAAATTTAAGATCACATTATTATGATAATGAAGAAAGATGGTATTCTATGGCTTACTGTCCTGTGGACATGGTTCATGGTTCGTTTTGAAAAGTTAACATGATGAGTGGGTATTGCTGTTTGAGTTAGGATGTGCAGGAAGTCAATTCTGATATCAGTAAATGAATCCAGTCAATATCTCTGTTTGATTAGCTAGGACAATATTGGCAGTAGCTGTAGTGTATGCATTGAGCAGTTGACTTTAGACCTGCTTCATGTCATTCAACTCAAAAGTCAATTTCCACAAAGTATTGTACCCTTAGTATTTTTGTTCAATTATCAACAGCATACTATGACTTGAGAAAAAAGAACCTAAAAAAATCATAAGATGAAACAATACACTCCTGCCACGATTTGAGGCATATCCCAATATTGTCTTCATGATACATATCCCTATACTGTACATTCTTGATTCAGACTTTGCAAGGTTAAAAAATCCCCAGTTAATGGCTGGTTGGTTTACTTGGTTTATTGATTGTTCAGTGAAATAGGCATTAGGATTGTATTTTACATTTTTATAAGACTTTCCAAGGTGGGATAGACAAAGCAATCCACTGTGATTGATCTTATCATTTTTTTAAAATAAGGCACCATTTACTAGTTCAAGGACTTTTCTACTCAACTAATCTATTCAGTCTCATCATTATTGCGCTTTGAGAAATAAACTCAAAGGACAGTGTATTTTTTTCTTTTGACATTTACTCATTTTGCAATATTTTTAGAAATAATAATTAGATGATAATAATATATACATTTAAATGGTTCCGATGCTCTTCTGCATAACAGACTTAATACTACAAGGGTTCCTAAAATCGACCAAGGGTCCAGCAAGACCTTAAATAAGTTTGCTTAAGTTTAACCATGAGAAAACCCAGTTCGGTCCATTCGGTCCATTCGTTCCCAACAGCACTGTCCTGGTTTATATTGAATGTAACTCCCATGGGAACACTTTTTCCATAGGTATTGGTTGCCATCGTTGTATGGTATTTACATTCTAATTAGTGTGTGGTATTTACATTCTAATTAGTGTATGGTATTTACATTCTAATCAGTGTGTGGTATTTACATTCTAATCAGTGTTTGGTATTTACATTCTAATCAGTGTATGGTATTAACATTCTAATCAGTGTATGATATTTACATTCTAATGATTGTATGGTATTTACATTTTAATTAGTGTATGGTATTTACATTCTAATCAGTGTATGGTATTTACATTCTAATCAGTGTAGGGTATTTACATTCTAATCAGTGTATGGTATTTACATTCTAATCAGTGTGTGGTATTTACATTCTAATCAATGTATGGTTACATTCTACAAAGATCACTTTGTAAAACAGTTCCCAGGCATTGCATTATTGAGTAGAAATTTAACAATTGTGACTAAATGTTATGTCTGAAATTTCTTACAAATCACATTTATTTGAAAATAAATTAAAAAAAAAAATTGTTGCAAATTCTTTTCATTACAATTATTTAAGAAATGCCCTGTTTACTTGCTAACAGTTTTAATGCTGCTGTTCATTTAACCAGAGGCATGTGTTGCCTGTATTAAGTGTTTCACTATATAGATGTAGACAAGTCTTTCATTAAGCCATGTGAAGCCCAACTCTTCTCTAAAGGTCAAAGGCCATGCAATGGAAGCATAATCAAAGTGTGAACTGAGCTGGGTAAGGCTGAGGGAGTAAAGCAATAATGACCAGCGGGGGAGAATAATTGTTAGCTTCGGGCAGCATGGGGTAGTTGATTAAACACAGCCCCTTTTTGCTGAACACCCAATACATTTATCCTCAAGAGTTCAGGGATTCCTTTACTGCTGTGCTGATTTTAGTTCCATGGGCTATTCTCCTCCTTTAACAATATCTTTGAACAACTGTGGCAGTCAGGAGTTTTAACTGATATTTCCCTCTCAAACATGTACAGTACTAACTGACTTCTCAGCTCATGTAAATTATACACCCCTGTGTCAAGGTTGAAATGCCAAACATCCTAATTAGGTACCATTTGCAGCAGTATTAGAGGCATTTGACAGACGAGCTGTCTAATCACTGCAGGCTGTTCATATAGTAACAGAAAGTAGGTTAACGTGTTAACTGGTACATTTGGTACAGGCTTCTTACTGCTCATTAACAATCAGTTTTTTTCAAAAATCATTCCTGTGATTCTAAGTGATGCTTCGAAATGAGTTCGGGTCCTCATCTCAGGAGATATTTAAGAAAGAATTAAATCAAATCTTTTATATATCACTAAAACATTTAGTTACTGGTCGGCTCAATATTGTAACCCTGCTAAACTGATATTTATGCAGACTGTTACCAAAATTTTCATTTTTATTAGTTGACAAAAGGCAATGGTTTTCTCCCGAATGACCGTATCTGGTATTCTACCCAGCTCATTTTAAGGTTATGCCAGAAAAGATTACAACTCAGGCCAGTAAACATGGTCACTGCAAATAGGGTCCATCAGGCCATGTGACATCATTGTCACATTGTGGAGCTATTTTTTCGTTTCTAATTCTGAAGCCATTTGGCTATCTGAAAAAAAACCTTGTTGAGACCCAATCATTAAGACTACAAAACAGCTAAAATAGGATTTAAATTTGATGGTTAAAAGTGAGAGTTCCTCTCAGTTTTTCAACATAGTTAGGCAAGGAGCCATGTAAAGTGGACAATCTGTTGTCATATGCGTGAAATACCCTTGAGTGTGACTTTAAACCCCAATCAAACAAACAAACATTCCTTCATTTTAATAAAGAAAGGATTTATACCACTGTTTAGTGGTGACGATGTTTTCACCTTCATTTCATGAATCCTCAATATCAGTAACAATGTTTTGCTTTCATTTTATAACAATGTTTTAACCCCATTTCATGGATCATCTGTTTATAAGTGACAATGTTTTAACCCCATTTCATGGATCATCTGTTTATAAGGGACAATGTTTTAACCCCATTTCATGGATCATCTGTTTATAAGGGACAATGTTTTAACCCATTTCATGGATCATCTGTTTATAACTGACAATGTTTTAATCTCATTTCATAGATCATCTGTTTATAAGTGACAATGTTTTTACTTTCATATTTACGCATTATGTGTTATAAGTGATAATTTTTTAATCTCATTTCATGGATCATCTGTGATCCTTGAAATTTCTTGTTTTAAAGAAGATGTTATCCATATGAAATCGGGGTCATTTATCATTTTCATGCTACTAAATTGAGTTTATCTTCTATTTTCAGTGGCTGAACCTATAGTTGCTGATGCTGGAGGGAGTACCTTTTTACCATGCCGTGTCATACTTAATCGAGATAACATTGTGGGAGTGATGTGGTACAAGAATGGCGTTTTCATGGTGGGATTTAACCCGAGCAATAAGAAGAAAACTTTTGCCGATGAGGGTTTAATGACACGCCTCACTTTGAACTCGACGGGTATGGGATTAACGGACCTGATATTAACGGACTCGGGAGAATACTTGTGTAAAGCGGTGATGCAGGACTTGAAACCTGACGACCCCTCTATCCTTGAGGAAAACAGCACGGAGACACTGATAGTACAAGGTGCGTCTCATTAGAACAATATACTCCTTAAGGTCCAATATCACGGCGCGGGCGGTTGGAGGGAACTTCATGTTGCCCTGGTGCTCTCAGAGCTAAAGGGAAACAGGAACCTGATCTGTTTGTGGTGTCTGTATTGCGTCCTGTTGTTGTCGTCCTATATTTGTCCCATCCTGTCTTTGTTTGTTTCCAGTGGTGTCAAGAAATATCCTTCAGTACTACGTTAAACCCCAGTCAAACAAACGAACCAATTTCATGGCATCATTTGTAGTTACCACTTAAGAGGATTCCCTCTTATTTGTGGCATTGTGATTGGTCTAAAATAGTAAGAAATGTCAACCAATCAAAACTCTTAAATAATGGAAATCCCCTTGAAATCATAACTAAAAATCTATTATGAGCATGCAACATAACTCTCATCCATAGATAAAAAGTATATTGAGTGTTTGTATTTTGTCTATAACTGCATTTCAATAATAAGGAGTATTTGTATTTATTTACAATATTGTACTACCTGTAACTGAGAAATAGTCCCTAGAATGAAATGGTTTAAATAAAGCATTGCTTGTTTAGTTTGTTTCTAACCTCAACTATTCTCCTTTCTTTGCGATTAACACAGACACCAAAGGTATGGAAATGTTTATGAATTTGTAAATGGTCTGTGTTGTTTGTTCTTCGTTTATCTTCTTCTCACAATAATCACTTCCTCAAGATTAACCACAATGGAATGGTATTGAACAATTTGAGTAATGTACAAGTTTTTGTATGTTGGTATGATTTATTGATATTGTGATCTGATGTTGTTTAGGCGTAATCAGTCATAACATAAACCCGTTAATCTTACATGCTGATGCAAAAAATTTAATGGGAAGCAGGCCTGTACTGTTGGGAGAACGAACAGGACGCAGTCTCCCCATGGTTATGTAACTTTATTTTGTAGGACCAATTTATGGGTTTCCCAAATCGTTTGCAGTTTTTCTCTTAATTTGCATTTTGTTACTGATTTTGACGAATTTTGTCATCTGATAATCGATGAAGATTGTATTTTAAAGAAATTTTGCCATATTTTTCAAAAAGGCACATTTACGTATTTAAAAAATTAGCAAACCAGGGAAAATGCAAATGTCATGTTATCTCACAAAATGTTCTCACTTTATTGGCACAATTTCATGTAAGTGAAAGGAAACTGATCTGACGAATCAACACTGGATGTTTGGAGAAAAGGAGCCCTCTCTATTGAAGACCAGATCTAAATAGTAACAAGAATCCCTTGACATTCAAGCAAATTTTGAAAATAATGTATTGGTCTTAAGTATGATATACATGTAGAGAGAAATGTATGTTGTTGGGAGAAATTTCTCATAATATATCCAGATATGAGATATTTTATCTCCTTCAGCTCTTCCCCTCTGGATTAGGGTATACTCCAACCCTTCTTTTGCTGTCTTAAATTACCACGGATAGACTAAAAAAAACTCACATTTCATGGTTCTGTTACTGTAGCTATATATCTTTGTTAACTAACTTTTGTGAAGGTATTTAAAAAGATGTATTGACATACATGTAACAAACCATTTTATGAGTATAAGGATCAACACTTTATGTGTCTGTTAGTGTACTAACACATTAACTTCATACTATAGCAAACTGTTTATTTGTTAATAAAGATTGCAAATGGCATCATTTTGGTTAATTAGCAATATGACAATAAGTTAAGTTTAGGTCGACCCCAGACCATTGTAAGGCCATCTAACACAGATGTTGGTAGTAATATGGCAGATTGAGGACCAGGGGGATATATCATTGGCCCCACAAACACAATTTCTGAGAAAAAATACTTTTTGACATGAAATTTAAGGTGTATATATATATTAGTATACAGATTTT
>JARFOD010162359.1:0-11918 GCA_031763545.1 Mopalia muscosa | reverse complement strand
CTTTAATAAACCGATCCCATATGTTCTCAGCGATGTTGCCCGGGAGAGCTTTGAGCAACCAGTCCCATATGTTCTCAGCGATGTTGCCCTGGAGAGCTTTGAGCAACCGATCCCATATGTTCTCAGCGATGTTGCTCTGACAGCTTTAATAAACCGATCCCATATGTTCTCAGCGATGTTGCCCGGGAGAGCTTTGAGCAACCAGTCCCATATGTTCTCATCGATGATGCTCTGACAGCTTTAATAAACCGATCCCATATGTTCTCAGCGATGTTGCCCAGGAGAGCTTTGAGCAACCAGTCCCATATGTTCTCAGCGATATTGCCCGGGAAAGCTTTGAGCAACCAGTCCCATATGTTCTCAGCGATGTTGCCCGGGAGAGGTTTGAGCAACCAGTACCATATGTTCTCAACGATGATGCCCTGACAGCTTTAATAAACCGATCCCATATGTTCTCAGCGATGTTGCCCGGGAGAGGTTTGTGGAACCTCTCCAATATGTTCTCAGCGATGTTGCCCGGGAGAGTTTTGAGCAACCAGTCCCATATGTTCTCAGCGATGTTGTCCGGAAGAGCCTTTAACACCTGGTTACATGTGTTCGTCTTCGGTAATAGAGATGAAAACTAAGGAAATTTCACCAGACACGGCTTTAGAGGCGACGCTGTGGCTTTCGACTCTGTAACCACGGATACGGTCCTATCGATGAAGTAACCTCCAACGGTTAATTCGGTTTAATGATATAATGCTACGATGACTAAACATCAACCAAAAATGATCACACGAATTCAACAATCGTGGCGAAGTTTTTACGTGAATTTAATGAATGTATGGAATAGCTATGTTAAAGCAAAGCAAGACTACAGCATTAAAACCTTGGCCTTGGGCGTTATATGAGATGTAGATGATCTGTATGGATCTTCACATACTGTGATGTTTTTGTTGGATTACGCTATTGGTGTTGTTGGATTTAGCCGCCCAAACACGTCATTGACAAATAAGTTATTTCCTCGAGCTATTACTGCTTGTAGCGCTAGCAGCACTTCGCCTAGATCAAGGTGCTCAGAACTGAGGTTCGTTGCTGACAGCAATTCCAAAAAACTCGGAATTCCATTCCCATAAGCTGACATCCTCTCTGCTAGCATAACCGGCCTCTAGCGACAACCCGTGAACAACAAAGCCCTATGCAAGTCTGAATTCCCAGGTTTGGACTGGAAACGTTAAAAAGCACACGTATCTTACATACACAAGAGTTTCCAATCGTTGAAAGCATCGTCCCTTTGTATATGACTTCATTCCAATTATCTGTACATAAGCGTATACTTTTGATTGTCATTATACTTTTACAATTTTTTTTATCCAAGACATTTGTTAAATAAAAATAAAAAAATACTCAACACAAACGTTTTATTACCGGGACCTATCTCTAGTGAATACAAACATAAAATGAAAACATTTTATTGTTATATATAAGCATTAGGATATGGAACAATTTTGTCAACGTCATAAAACAAGTTTTGAAACGTTTACCGGTTTACGGTGCCACCTAACCTATCCAACTAGCAACAACCCACGTGGATTTTAGTCCATGCACGAGTTCAAAGCACGCTTCCTGTGTTGCGCCAAAAAAAGAAATGACGTTATCTGGCAATATTACAAAATGACAGACAAACACTTATAAAACCGTTCAAATTTAGTTTTGCCATAGCTTGGAATGGTACATTTTGCTCACGCAACAATTTTAGAGCTATATTTTTGGGAAAATGGAAAATCCGTTATGTTCAAAGTGGGATTGTCCTAATTGAAGTAAAGTAACAACTTCATTTTGCACAGAGACATGACACTGGTGTCCTCTCCTATTGTATTTTGTAAAATCTTATGTCGTTTATTATGTGTTTTTAAAGCCTTTTATTTATATGCCGATTTTCAGATGCAGTTAGAGCACTTTATTGAATGACGATTTAATAATGTTCCTTGCCGGCAATACTGCGTACTAGTTGCGCATTGCCTTATTACTTTTATTTCATAGTATATTTCACTTTATTTCATAGTATCTAAACATAGTATCTAAAATACATTCTGCTATAATAATATGAATCTATGTTTTTATTTCATTTCTTATCGGCTTACTATGCAAACCAACTCTTATCGCTGGCTCTTGAACCGCTGGCTATTGATATTGGCATCAATGCACGATACCAATCAGTGCTAATCGCAGCTTCAAGGACAATTGATGATAATTCTCTTGTTAAGTTAAGACGTTAATCTGCTCCACAGCAAAGGGTGAGAAAATAGATGGTACTCCAAGCAGGCTGGCATAACGTCAATCTGGATAGATGAAATGGTTGGAATAATATGTCCATTGGCTTTTTACAATGTTGTTTTTATTCCGGTTAGTGACCAACATATTTTGTAACAGAACTTCTGGCGATAAGTAATACAGACTATGGTTATACATAAACCATGTTATCAGTATGTTTAATCATACTATTACAGTATTAATACTCACTTCCTAAACTCTGATTCAGGTTACAGATTAAAATGATGACAATGCTGAGCACCGTGCTGCTTCTTTGTATGGTACTAGGCGTACAGTCACGTGACCGGGTGTATTTTCTGACGGCGGAGGAAGTGGAGTGGGATTATGCTCCAGGTGGACTTAATGTGGTGGACGGCAGACAAGAGTAAGTTAAATCTGCAGTATGGGAAGATATTCTCATCCCGTGTAGCAAAGTGCTATTTCTGTAAAGATATAGCTGGGATTTTCTGACAGGATTGGTTTCTGGCACTTTGTCTCAATCTCAATAATGACTTCCCACCTTGCCCAACAAAAGTAACATCATATTGATGATTTCAGATGGAAGTATAGATATCATCCACACACCTCATTTAACTCATGATGTAAACAATTCAAGAAAGCTCCAGTTGGGGTACATATCGCCCTGTTGAATGGCCGATGTCTTACTGGTCACCTAATATATTTATGATATAACTGCTATCTAAGGCGCTTAACTTCTATTCTCCGAGATACTAAACACGGTAAACAATTAACCTCAGGGGATATATTTGGCGAACCCTGTATTGGAATTTGCCAGGCTACTTTCCGCTAACCTAGGTTTTCGGACATCTCTTGTATTTGGTTCAATCATTCACGTCCATTCGTAATGATTTGAAAGCGTCATTAGAGTCAGCGTTGACCAGTCTTTGTGAGGGCACAGTGCACAGAAAGGAGTTAACTTAAGCTCAAGTGCTTTGTGAATGAATAACAAAGGGAGGTTTCGCCATGCGCTGTTTAAGTCACGAAATAAAGCATATTTACATGTTGGAAGTTTATCTCTTTCTTACTCTTTAAAAAGATGTTCTCTGTCATCAGCAATTATTCCTCATGTGAACATCTGAGGCCAATTAGTTCAATGTCAAAAAAAAAAGAAGATCTTTGGGATGTGTCACTGTAGGAATCGAGTTTCTTGTTCGCTGAGATGAGATTTTGACAAAAAATACTCTTCCAATTGATATGTAGAGGCTGCTTCCTTCAGATAAGAATGAGATGCTCTTTTTATGGATTTTGGGACAAGGAATCATTAACTGACCTATCTAGGTAATCTTACCTGATACAGCTCGGATAAAAGTTTCCAGTACATCTTGCAACGTATATCATTAGTACAAATCAAAAAAGAGTACAAAGCGGGGGTGGGTGGAGTAGAGGTGGGGGTATTTTACACCAACACAGCTAATCTTCTTGTTTTTCAGAGCGAAATACCCCTACAGAGGTAGACAAACTTCTACAGAAACTGGAGGGTGCCTATGTTCAAAAGTCATGTCATTTGGTGACTAAACCAACCGTAACCTTGTTTCTTCCATAAAATGGGAGAATATTTTTTCTAAAATGACATGGTAAAAACTTTCTAAAAATGGGTCGGGTATATGTAATGATTAAAGCGTGATATTGGAACTGTCACCTGACCTAATCTTTGACTATAGATTGTTGATAGACATGTAGGCCAACACATGTCAAACACTCCTCAGATCACTCTAACCAGAAGAAATCAATGGTTATTCTGAAATCTATCTATGCCATGTGTAAATAATAACTAAGTAAGTCAGAATTAATCTGCTGTCTATTTCAAATAACAGATGGTGTTACTTCGATTGCTTTATCAGTACATATCAGAAGCGATTACTCCCGATCACGATCGGACTTGGTGTTGTTGTTATCGTATTTCCATAAGTGATAAGTTTGTTAACATATTGATGAACCAGTTCAAAGTGTACCCGTACGCAGAAAACATACCTTCAACAGCAATATATACCATAAATTAGAAATAGGGCCAACAATTCTTAGGCATGAATACCCCAGAATATGTCTCAATTTTAATATTTAAATGATCTTCGTCTAGCATCTTTCAGTACAAACAATGTTTGTGCCTAAAATTTGTCTCGATATGACAGCAAAACGTATTAATAGTGTTTTGTATAATCATTCTCACCCATATCCCGTCTCGCCTTTAGAGATTAATCATTTACACATTCACAAAAACTTTCTTTTTTTTGGAGATAATTAAAGATGACATGTATATAGAAAAAATGTTCTCGATCTTGTGTAATAGTTTATATAAGAATAAATTATTAACTCGAGTATCCTCACACCACAGGCTGCTCAGCAGACCGAGCGCCCGATTCTCCTCTCTGTGAAAATGTTAAATTTCTTATAGCTCCCTCCCAAACTTTCGTTGCGAAAAAACCCAGGCAGTAGCCTTAATCAACCTATATCAAAACTGTGTTCAACACCTTATAATGAGGGGTTGTTTTAGATACCGACCAAACAGGGGAGAGGGGTTATCTGAATTCCACTTAACATTATACACACAGCCAACAAACGCATCAGTTGACAGTCTACTTGTTTCAAAGTTGACTTAATTAATCTAATTCTAGAATAACACATCAAACAACGGAAATTGTAGTAGTGGTCTGAACGGAAATAGTATTAGTGTTCTAAAAGAAAATAGTATCAGTGGTCTGAACAGAAATAGTATAAGGGGTCTTAACGGAAATAGTATTAGTGATCTGAACTGAAATAGTATTAGTGGTCTGAACGGAATAAGTATCCGTAGTCTGAACGGAAATAGACCTAGTGGTCTGAACGGATATAGTATTAGTGGTCTGAACGGAATTAGCATCGGTAGTCTGAACGTAAATAGAACTAGTGGTCTGAACGGAAAAATATTAGTGTCTGAACGGAAATACTATTAGTGCTCTAATCGTAAATAGTGGTAGTTGTCTGAGCGGAGATAGTATCGGTGTTCTGAACGGAAATAGAATTAGTGGTCTGAACGGAAATAGTACTTGTAGCCTGAACGGCAATAGAATAAGTGGTCTGAACGTAAAATTAATAGTGTCTGAACAGAAATACTATTAGTGCTCTAATCGGAAATAGTGCTAGTTGTCTGAATGGAGAAAGTATCAGTGGTCAAACGGAAATAGTATTCGTGGTCCAAACGGAAATAGAATTAGTGATCTGAACGAAAATAATGCCAGTTGTCTGAACGGAGATAGTATCAGTGGTCTGAACGAAAATACTGTAAGTGATCTGATGCCACCTTGTCCTAGCGGCTGCAGAATATATCCACTAACACAGGTTTACTTAACTTGGTTATATGAGCGTCTTTATTAAAGATCTGTGAAAGTGATTTTTTAGTCAAATCGCTTCCGGAATCGGCACAGTTTGCAGAAATATGGTAGATGTTGGTTATCACCAGGAGGCGGATCAATCTCACTTTGGATAAACAAATTACCGTCGAGACCATCCAGCTTAGATTTTAGCCAAAACCACCCAACGATCCTATTTTCTATTTTACATTTTGGTTTTCGACTCGAATGAATCACTATTGAGACAACGTTTTTTACGTTAATCATAAACCAGTTAACACTATCATTTTGAGGTTTCATTCGTCAGTCTATATTATGTTACCTGCATATATTTGAGTTCAGGCGGCGCTAACATATAGAACAAAGCCAATATCCAATTATTGATTCCTTACTTTTTGGAGTATTTTGACTAAAAACAATTATTAATTTCTGTCAACGAATTTAATGTACAGGCATACAATAAATATAAGTTACACTCGATCTTTATTTGTCTACCCTCTTAGAAATAAAGGTTCTTTGATGGTTCATGATATGGTTCTACCAAATGGATCCATAAGGACAAAAACTCTTCTTTGATATGTTAAGATATATGGGACGAAAAACATGGAACAGTTGCTGTGAGGGTTCCATACAGAGCCATAAGTGTTCCATAGAGAGCCATAACTTAAGAACCTTTAACGGTTCCATTAGAGCAATATGTTCATAAGATTGTAGTATATCTGATATACCTCATTCAGTTGAACCAGTTCCATAAGACTAATCATCTCTTATAATTAGGTCACATACCATCTTGTAGTAAAAAAAAACTAATTGTATGGCTGTAAAATCGCTTTCCTATTTAAATCAAGGACAGAAGCCGTGCTAAGCAAAATTCGCCCACATTGTGCCTCTGAACTAGGAACAAAATAGGCGCCACTAAAACTGTTCTTTTACTAAACTGCGCCAATAGCCTATATTGACATTACGTTCTAAGGATTTTATTCGGTGAATATAAACATTTTTAAAATGTGCCCATTAAGCTGTCAAATCCTCCTCATGTATTACTTTTTCCCGCAGCGAGATTCGTGAGCCAATTTTAACTTCGAATAACTAAAGATCTCGCAAAAACATAGGTGTAAATTGAGTTTGCCTTGCAGTTTTCCCTGTCAACCATTGCTCTTACTTTCCGCATTAATAGGTTTGCTGGCAGCACGAGTTATGCAATTGTTTGTATTATGGCAGGTGATGTAAGGCGCCATAGAAACAATCGTGGATAGACTGAATGCCATAAGGAGTGATTTCAGACAACTCGGGCGATTGGTCGACAGTCTTAAAAACCAGGCACGAAACAATGAAAGAAAAGTAGACCTCTTTAGGTAAACAATAATGAAGTGACTAGAGAATATAAAGAAAGGTGAGGATACTATACACACTGAATCCTTATATAACAGAAGGCTGAACATTCAAGTCACTTAAAATGTCTTAAAACTGAGCATACAAATCTCTGAAGATATCTGAAGGCTGGGCATACAAGTCGTTGAAAATATCTCCAAGCTGAAGAGAAAAGTCACTTAAAATATTGAAAAGCTGAGTTTACAGTAGCTGAAAATATTTGAAAGTTTGAGAGTATAACTAGCTGAAAAAATCGAAAAGCTGGGTATAAAATACACTAAAAATGAGTATACAAATCAATGCATATAAGAGAAACCTCAGCTTACAAGCCAGAGAAAATAACACAAACCTGAATATATAAGGTAGTGGAAATAACACAAACTTGGGTATATAAGGCACTGACAATAAAAGAAGCATGAAAATACAAGCCACTTGAAATAACAGAAATCTAAGTATATTGACTACTGAAAGTAGCAAAAACCTTAGTATAGTAGCCACGGAAAATAAAAGAAACCTTAATATACAAACCATTGAAAATAACAAAACCTTAGCTTACAAACCACAGAAAATAACAGAAACCTTACTATACAAGCCCCTTAAAATGGCACAAATCTTGGTATACAGGGCTAAGAATATTAACAGAAACCTTAGTGTACAAGCCACTTAAAATAAAAGAAACCTTAGTATACAAGCCACTCAAAAAAAAAAAACCCTTATCTTACAAGCCACTGAAAATAACAGAAACCTTGATGTACAAGCCACTAGAAATATTAACTGAAACCTTAGTATACAAGCAACTGAAAATAACACAAACCTTAGTATACAAGCCACTAAAAATATTAACAGAAACCTTAGTATAAAAGGAACTGAAAATAACACAAACCGTAGTATATAAATCACTGAAAAAACACAGAAATGTTAGTACACAAACCGCTGAAAATAGCACAAACCTTAGTATATAATCAACTGAAAATAGCACTAACCTTAGTATAAAAGCAACTAAAAATAGCACAAATCTCGGTATACAAGAAACTGAAAACAGCACAAACCGTAGCATACTAGCCATGGAAAATAAAAGAAACCTTAATATACAAACCATTGAAAATAACAAAAACCTTAGCTTACAAGCCACTGAAAATAACAGAAACCTTAGTATACAAGCCATTTAAAATAAAGGCTGCCATAGTATAAAAGCCACTGGAAATAACTAAAAACCTTAGAATACAAGTCACTGAAAATAACAGAAACCTTAGTATACAAGCTAATTAAAATGTAGGCTACCTTAGTATACAAGCCACTGAAAATAACAGAAACCTTAGTATACAAGCCACTGGAAAGAACTGAAACCTTAGTATACAAGCCACTGGAAAGAACTGAAACCTTAGTATACAAGCCACTGGAAAGAACAGAAACCTTAGCTTACAAACCACTGAAAATAGCAGAAATATTAGTACACAAACCACTAAAAATAATAACAGAAACTTTAGTAGACGAGTAACTGAAAATAACACAAACCCTAGTATACAAGTCAGTTAAAATATTAACAGAAACCTTAGTATAAAAGGAACTGAAAATAACACAAACATTGGTATATAAGTCACTGAAAATAACAGAAACGTTAGTATACAAACAACTGAAAATAACACAAACCTGAGTATACAAACAACTGAAAATAGCACAAACCTTAGTATACAATCAACTGAAAATAGCACAAACCTTAGTATACAAACAACTGAAAATAACAAAATCGTTAGTATACAAGCTCCTGGAAATAGCACAAACCTTAATTAATAAACCAATGGAAATTACATGCTCTAAATATAAGAGTGGTCTTTGTAACCAAAATGTAAGATTTTGGAGAGGCGTGTACACCTGACCAAAGATATTTATTCACAACTGAAAATAAGACAGAGTCGGGGAATATTGATGCTGTAACCTATTTTAACCACAGACCATACTCTGTAGACAATTATAGTATTGTATTATTTGTGGGTATTTTATATTCTTTATTTTGGATACGCCATCAATGAGAGACATAAATTTGATAGAAGGGGACACGAACAGAGGTGTGTATACGGTTTATGTTTATGATTCGGAGCAGGTCGAGGTTTAGAAGAGATTAGTTTTGTCTTTACACAAGCGCCTAGAGATGATTTAGATCTATCTGAGAGAGATGTATAAACAATGTGTAAACAAATATGAGCCGTGTGGTGTCTTAGCCTGTGGCGTGCCTCCCTTTCGGCCTAAATGCAAGAAGGCAAAAAGCAGAAAAAAAGAAGGAAAATAATAAAATAGAGAAGAAAATATGTCACAAAAATTATAAATCTGGCTGGCTGAATGTCAATGGAACCAATATACCAGAAAGGTCTGCAGATGTGTGCGTTAGTATGACTAGATAGGAACATTAACTTAAAACCAATCATAACAATATGGAAAACACTTCATAGTTGAGAAGGCAAAGAGGACTACAATGGACTGCAATCGTACCATTGGATTTCTAACGAGATTTTAAAAAAATATATAAAACATCATCGCATAGGCAAATCCAAAATTCGCCATAAAGTACAGGTGACAGTCTCACTGGTTGGGCAACTTTGATCTGACCAATTCGCCTCATAAAATAGTCGTGGTGCTAATCTCGACAACGATTATTTAATACAAAAGCAAAATAAGATGTCGTCCTCAACCAGAATATATTTCCAATATCAGCTTGGATTGTCACCACGCCTACCCGCTATCACAAAAATATATTTTCGCTTTTAGACTTTACAGTTATTATAGTTTTGCCAAAATATACGTTAGTACTGCGCTATTTTGTCCACGATTCAATAGCTATACCTCTCTTCAATAGAGTTGTCTGAAAAGTTATGTCAACCAGTTTTTCTAAAAACCTTCAAATCTAAAAAAAATTGCACCAATTAAAATAATTATAATTATTTGGCCTTAATTATTTAAATCAATGCTAGCACTTTAGGACGTACTAATGTAGACCTTCGGCAATCCTTGTCCTATCGGGGTACCTGATGTGTCGTAAAGACTGCGTATACAAACTACTAGTGTTAGACTTTTAGCTGTCGTCTTCTTTTTCTTGTTCCTTTAAAACTACACGAATTAAGATTGATGATAGACGATCAATCAAAATGATGGAATAAATGTCATTGCCGTAATTAGCTGAGATAGTCTTCATCGGGCTTCATCATTCCTGGAGCTTCCGAGGCTTCCGAGGCAAACGATTCCTCACATGGGTGTTAACGTGGGCCTCAGGATGGTTTGCATAACGTATATATCCATACGTATATACATAGAAACTTCTCACCTATAATAGCCCAGAATGTGTCATCTCCAAAATCTTATGTATCATGAGATAAGTTAGATATTTAGCAAACTTAGCAATGTCCCTTAAACACGCCCATATAAGTCGTATGGTATTTGAATGAAATGTTCATTCTGCAGCAAGATTCTAAAGACAAGCTATGCTTTTCATCACTTATCTGGCTCAAAATGACCATATAATTGAATTGTATCTTACTTACTTTCGGGAGAGCATACATTTAAATAATCTTTAATTAGTCTTTCAGTAATAGATCATTTTCACATAATGCCGATGGAAAATGCATTAATTTTGGCTATAGAAGATAAATCCAGGATGGGAAAACAATCATGTTGGACTATTAAACTGCAAACACTGTGCCAATTGGATTTTAATTGGACCACGGCGAATTCTCCAAGTTGTGTTATTTTACTTGTCCTGAAGTATCAAAACATTCTCTCTAAAATGAATGAACATTTATGACAAATACGTTTACAGCCTACAAAGAAGCAGTCTTGCTGATAAGGACAAAATTAATTTCGGTGTCCCGAAATTATTCAATGATTTTCATCATTCACATTCACTAGTATCATTCATTTTTTTAAATATGCAACATATGTTGTGTAATCATTTTAACCTGGGTTTACAATATACAGGGATAGGTAACGCTCAGTTTTAACCTTGAATAACCTATGAAATCACGAACTCTCTTGCAGAACGCGGGAACTGGCGAGATGCTATACCGGTTTGCAAGCAAAGAACACAGTGTTGTTGAACGAACATTGCTAGAATTCACTCTTTAATATTTCCATTTAACAGCTGCTTTCAGAAATAAAAAGTTTTGAATAAATATAATGGGTATCATGTTATTGCATTATTGATCATTCGAAATCTTTTGTATATAGATATGTAATAAAAACGAATTATACATGAGTAGTTCACTTAATATTATCAAGTTTAAAGCAACGATGTGCAATGTAAAAAAAAAAGAAGAAATGTTTACTTCATTTACTTTTGAATTAATGATATGAATTACGATTGACGGTAAATGAGACTTGGTTTCTTTTGTTTCTGTGTAGTGATGCCGATGTCTTTCTTAAAAATGGAAGAGATAGGATTGGAAGAGTTTATACCAAATGCGTTTATAAAAGTTACACTGATGCAACCTTCACAAAAGAGATAGAGAAACCTGGTTGGATGGGGCTCCTTGGGCCAACCCTGAGGGCAGAGACGACTGACAAAATGATCATTCATTTCCGTAATAGATGTTCTAGACCTTTCTCGGTACATCCCCATGGTGTTATGTATGACAAACAGCACGAAGGTATACTTATGTAAACATATTTTTAAGAGTGCTTTTTTTTTTAATTCCGCATGACCTTTTTTGCACTGTGTTATATAATTCAAGGCGACAATGGAACGTGTATTAAGCTTTTCTGTCGGAAAACGGAGGAGCGAAGAAGAGAGTGTAGGGATTTCTCCACTGTTTTGGGGTGGCTGGAGGAGGCATGAATGGTTTCCACCTGTAAGGGGCAGTAGGCTTCCCGATTGTTAAAGGGGGGGGGGGGGGGGGGGGGGGGTGTCCCGGATGTTTT